>JBBPBX010078104.1:0-16706 GCA_038048925.1 Garcialebias charrua | reverse complement strand
CCAAACTTTGGGATCAAAATGGCTGACGCTTCCTACAGTTACAGCATAGCACGGACACACGTGCACACACACAAAGAGACACTCAAATTCTCAGCGGGGAGATTTAAAGAGGAACCTGGGTCATAAAAGGCAGTGAAGCAGCAACAAGGTGTCAGTTTGACTGACGAATCAAAGCGAGTGACATCAGACAGGATTCTGGGAGGAAAAATAAAAGTTAAAAAGGACCAACTGTATGAACAGTCGCCTGCAAATACAAAAACAGCTTGTACCTACAGATACGTTACACTTTAGTGTACAATATATATTAGAAAAAATGTACAATATTAGTTAAATACAGACAGTTGTTAAATAGTTAAGGCTTGAACAGGACAAAAGCAATACTGTGTACGTGTGTGTAAGGAAGAGCCAAAAAAATACATAAAAATCAAAGAGCACTATGGCTTTGTTTCACTTGAGCCACTTGCAGCCCTCCTGCAGGGAAGCAAACATGGCTGCCACAAAAAGGCCACTAGAGGGAGCCATGACATCCAGATGTTTGTGCCCTTCCCTTCCTGTAAGCTGCAGGCTTGAAGGTGTTCGATCAGTTCTAGACCCTCTTCCTCTTGAAGTAGTCAGCGTACTGCCCCCCCAGGCCCTGGGAGTGCTGACCAATGTAGGCCCCCTCTGATGACGGAGCCTCCGGCACTGCGAGCTGGGGATACTCCCTCTTAAGGCCCCTCGACTGGTTCTGATGAGACAGAGGGAGAGAAGAGGTGAAGAGAGTTCATGTACAGATGTTACGTTTACAAGTGAAGACAGGGTAATAAAATAAAATACAGTAGTCCCTCGCTACTTCTCCGGTCGTTTATCGTGGACTCGCTCTATTGCAGTTTTTCAAAATAAGATTGGACATGACACACAATTAGCTGATAAATGGATGAGCCGCATGATCGGCATGGATTTTTATAATTTAAAATTCATCCATCCATCCATCCATCCATCCATTTTCTTCCGCTTATCCGGGGTCAGGTCGCGGGGGTAGCAGCCTAAGTAAGGAGGCCCAGACTTCCCTCTCCCCAGCCACTTGGAGCAGCTCCTCCGGGGGAATCCCAAGGCGTTCCCAGGCCAGCCGAGAAACATAGTCCCTCCAGCGTCCTGGGTCTTCCTCTGGGTCTCCTCCCGGTGGGACATGCCCGGAACACCTCACCAGGGAGGCGTCCAGGAGGCATCCTAACCAGATGCCCGAGCCACCTCAACTGGCTCCTCTCGATGTGGAGAAGCAGCGGCTCTACTCCGAGTCCCTCCCGGATGACTGAGCTTCTCACCCTATCTCTAAGGGAGAGTCCAGCCACCCTGCGGAGAAAACTCATTTCAGCCGCTTGTATCCGAGATCTTGTTCTTTCGGTCATAACCCAAAGCTCATGACCATAGATGAGGGTGGGAACGTAGATCGATCGGTAAATTGAGAGCTTTGCCTTTTGACTCAGCTCTCTCTTCACCACGACAGACCGGTACAGCGCCCGCTTCACTGCGGACACTGCACCTATCCGCCTATCGATCTCACGCTCCAGTTTTCCCTCATTCGTGAACAAGACCCCGAGATACTTAAACTCCTCCACTTGGGGCAGGACCTCCTCCCCGACCCGGAGAGGGCATGCTACCCTTTTCCGGCTCAAGACCATGGCCTCGGATTTGGAGGAACTGATCCTCATCCCGGCCGCATCACACTCGGCTGCAAACCGCTCCAGTGAAAGTTGTAAATCACGAACTGATGAAGCCAGTAGGACCACATCATCTGCAAAAAACAGAGAAGCGATTCTAAGGTCACCAAAACGGATCCTCTCAACACCTTGGCTGCGCCTAGAAATTCTGTCCATAAAAGTTATGAACAGAATCGGTGACAAAGGGCAACCTTGGCGGAGTCCAACTCTCACCGGAAACGAGCCTGACTTACTGCCGGCAATGCGGACCAAGCTCTGACACCGGTCGTACAGGGACCTAACAGCCCTTATCAAAGGGCCTGGTACCCCATACTCCCGGAGTACCCCCCACAGAACCCCCCGAGGGACGCGGTCGAATGCCTTCTCCAAGTCCACAAAGCACATGTAAACTGGTTGGGCAAACTCCCACGTACCCTCCAGGACCCTGCTGAGGGTGTAGAGCTGGTCTAGTGTTCCACGACCAGGACGAAAACCACACTGCTCCTCCTGAATCCGAGGTTCGACTATCCGATGGACCCTCCTCTCCAGAACCCCTGAATAGACCTTACCAGGGAGGCTTAAGAGTGTGATCCCCCTATAGTTGGAACACACCCTACGGTCCCCCTTTTTGAATAGGGGAACCACCACCCCAGTCTGCCAATCCAAGGGAACTGCCCCCGATGTCCACGCGATATTGCAGAGTCGCGTAAGCCAACACAACCCCACAACATCCAGAGCCCTAAGGAACTCAGGGCGAATCTCATCCACCCCTGGAGCCCTGCCACCGCGGAGCTTTTTAACCACCTCGGTGACCTCAGCTCCAGAGATTGGAGAGCCCGACCCAAAGTCCCCAGGCTCCGCTTCCTCAGTGGAAGACGTGCCAGTAGGATTGAGGAGGTCTTTGAAGTATTCCGCCCACCGACTCACAACATCCTGAGTTGAGGTCAACAGCATGCCACCCCCACTATAAATGGTGTTCGTCGCATACCGCTTTTCCCCCCCTGAGACTCCGGATGGTGGACCAGAATCACCTCGAAGCCGTACGTTAGTCATTCTCCATGGCCTCTCCAAACTCCTCCCAAGCCTATGTTTTTGCCTCAGCAACCACCCGAGCCGCCTGCCGTTTGGACTGCCGGTACCCATCAGCTGCTTCCGGGGTCCCACAGGCCAAAAAGGCCCAATAGGACTCCTTCTTCAGCCTGACAGCATCCCTTACCGCCGGTGACCACCACCGGGTTCGAGGGTTGCTACCACGACAGGCACCAACAACCTTGCAGCCACAACTCTGATAAGCTGCCTCGACAATAGAGGCCGCGGAACATGGCCCACTCGGACTCAATGTCCCTCGGAACGTGTTCAAAGCTCTCCCGGAGGTGGGAGTTAAAGCTCCGTCTTACGGGAGACTCTGCCAGACGTTCCCAGCAGACCCTCACAATACGTTTGGGTCTGCCAGGTCTGACCGGCATCCTCCCCCACCATCGGAGCCAACTCACCACCAGGTAGTGGTCAGTTGACAGCTCCGCCCCTCTCTTCACCCGAGTGTCCAAGACATGCGGCCGCAGATCAGATGAGACGACAACAAAGTCGATCATCGAACTGCGACCTAGGGTGTCCTGGTGCCAAGAGCACATATGGACACCCTTATGCTTAAACATGGTGTTCGTTATGGACAATCCATGACGAGCACAGAAGTCCAATAACAGAACACCACTCTGGTTCAGATCTGGGCTGCCACCTTACCGTGGTGGAGGGGTGTGAGTCTCCCAATGATCCTAGGAGCTAGGCTGTCAGGGGCTTCATGCCCTTAGTAGGGTCACCCAAGGCAGACAGGTCCTAGGTGAGGGACCAGACAAAGTGCAACCCAAAGACCTCAATGATGAGTACAATAATTGGACAGATTGTTTCCTCGCCTGGACGCGGGTCACCGGGGCCCCACTTTGGAGCCAGGCCCGGAGGTGGGGCACATTGGCGAGCGCCTGGTGGCCGGGCTTTTACCCATGAAGCCCGGCCGGGCACAGCCCGAAGAGGAGACGTTGGTCCCCCTTTTTATGGGCTCACCACCTGTAGGAGGGGCCAAAGGGGTCGGGTGCAATGTGGGATGGGGTGGTGGCCGAGGGCGGGGACCCTGGCGGTCTGATCCTCGGCTACAGAAGCTGGCCAAAATAAAAACTATTTTATTTAAAATCCTCATTCCGTGTCTCATGTCCCTCTTTATGCTGCTTGCCTTCGGGTCGTAACATTTGTACTGAAAATTAACCAAAACAAGCCCTCCTTGAAACTGAACCGAACCGAAATGTAATTTTAACGTATCGTTACACCCCTAGTCAGTAGTCATTCAGGCCTCTCACTGTGGAGCACTTTGGTACAGGGACAATAGTGGTGGACTTAAAGCAGGTGGGGACAAATGCCATTTGCAGTGAGGTGTTGAAGATTTCTGCAAACACCTCAGACAGCTGGTGTGTGCAGTCCTTCAGTACCCATCCTGGGATGTTGTTGGGGCTTGCAGCCTTACTGGGGTTGATTCCCTGGAAGGTCTTTCTCACATCTGCTGTGGTCACACATAGGGGCGTGTCACCGGGTGGTGGTATAAGTCTGGTGCCGGGAGGGGGGTCTTAGGATCCTCAAAGCGAGCATAGAACTTATTGAATTCATCTGGAAATGAGGGTTCCCTTGGGAATTGTACATCCCTGATGCTGTAGTTCGTAATGCACTTGATGCCCTTTCATATGCACCGGGGGTTGTTGGTGTTGAACTGACCCTGAAGTTTTTTGGGCGTATGCGGCTTTGGCCCTTGCAATCCCTGCAGTCAGTCTTGTCCTCGCCTCTCGAAGTGCTGATGCCCAACCTATCTTGAATTCAGTGTCCCTAGCTTTCAGCAGAGCTCTCACCTCAGCATTCAGCCAGGGTTTCTGATTTGGATAACAGGTGGTGATGACATCAGCAGCGCACTTGGAGATGAAGCCAAGAATAAAGGAGTTGTATTCCTCCAGGTCCACCTCTCCCTCATATGTATAGCCACTTCTCTGAAGTGAACTTGCCAATCTGTGCACTGAAAACAGTCCTGTAACACGGAGTCTACATCCCTGGGCTACACAGTGACTGTCTTCTTTGTTGGCCTAATCTGTTTCATCAGTGGACGATATTCTGGTGCCAACAGGATTGAGATGTTGCCAGAGAGAGGCAAAGATGGGGGTGAGGAAGAGGTTTGTATGCACTACAGATGTTAGTGTACACACAATCCAGAATATTGTCTTCCCGTGTAGGAAAGGTGACATGCTGGTAAAAACAGAACAGTCCATCATACCATACCATTTTATTTATAGAGCACTTAAAACAGCAACAAGGCCAACCAAAGTGCTGTACAAACAAACAAAAAACAAGCAACACATAAGCAACATACAAAATGAAGTAAAAACAGAATACAGACATAAAAACGTTGCAGATAATATAACGACCAACCTGTGTGAAGCAAACGGGTTCATACACAGATCATCTGGTTTTGAAAGCAACGGAATAGTAGTGGGTTTTTAAACGGGATTTGAAAACCGAGAGGGAGGGGGCCTGTCTGACGAGCAGAGGTAACTCGTTCCAAAGTCTTGGACCTGCTACAGAGAAGGTCCTGTCACCTCTGCGCTTAAGACGAGTTCCTGGAACTGCGAGAAGTAACTGGTCCGCTGACCTCAGAGAACGTGATAGGACATACGGCTGTAGCAAATCAGAGACATTGGGGGGTGGGGGAGTTGAGACTGTTAAGCGATTTGTAGACATACAGGAGAATTTTGAACTGGATTTGAAGGTGAACTGGTAGCCAGTGCAGGGAGGCCAAGACTGGTGTAATGTGCTCTCTTTTGCCTGTACTGGTTAAAATTCGGGCTGCTGCATTTTTGACCAGTTGTATTCATGCAATGTTAGTCTGACTGATACCAAACAGGAGTGAATTGCAGTAATCAAGCCAGATGTAATAAATGTGTGTATTACCCCACTGAGCAAGGAGACGTCTATACGACGTCATTTCTGGACGTCGAAATCAGGTCCCTGGAAGGTCGAAAACGTTACGCCAGATGACGTCTTTTCCCCGACGTCTAAAAGACGTTTCTCCGACGTCCAACAGACGTCTATATTCCTGACGTCTAAAAGGCGTCTACATTAGACGTCTATATTCCTGACGTCTAAAAGGCGTCTACATTAGACGTCTATATTCCTGACGTCTAAAAGGCGTCTACATTAGACGTCTATCTGACGTCAATAACTTACTGTATTTAGCTTATTCTAATTAGGCTATTATATTTAACTTATTTTAGTCACTTTACATGCTGCTTGTCAAAATCATGCTATGCATATAAAAAGTATAATGAATCTACTTTAAAATTGCGTTGAGGCAAACAAATCTAGGGAAATACATTTGACCATCCGCATCCGCAGCTTTAAAATCCTACAAACAGTTGGATTAAGTTTTACAAATCACTCCATAAATTTTACCTTTATCCTGTTTATTTGACACAATTTAAAGGAACAGCATAACACATAAAATTGAGAATTCCACCTTTGGTAACTTAAAAAAAAAGCTTTACATTACGGAACTTATCAACTGGTGGCAACACAAAATACACAAACAAATCTATAAAAGTACACAGCTCACTTGGGTCTGTACTTCACATAATTTTTTTTTTTAAATGCCTTCATTCTTTGGCCGTACTTCACATAATTTTTTTTTTTTTAATGCCTTCATTCTTTGGCCGTACTTAACATAAACAATAATAATTTTTTAACATGCCTTCATTTTTGGTCGGTACTTAACAATTTTTTTTTTAACATGCCTTCATTTTTCTTTTTGATATAGCAGGCAGTAACAAGAGAAATAAAAAAAGCTGTATAAAATTACAGTCCCCTCACCACAAAAATAATCTGTACAAAGTGTGCTGGTCATAATATTTTAAATAAGTTGTTTTATTTCAGGAATTCCATTCAAAAAGTGAAACATTCATTACACACAGACTGATATATTTCAAATGTTTATTTATTTTAATGTTGATGATTAAAACTGACAACCAATGACAACCCTAAATTCAGTATCTCAGAAAATTAGACTACTACTTGAGCTCAATAAAAATAAAGTATTTTTATAAATGTTGGCCAACTGAGATGTATGAACATGAAATGTACAATATGTACATCTTTCAATAGTTGGGGCTAAGGACCATGCTACCATGTTAATACTTTTCAGTTGGCCAACATCTATAAAAATCATTTTTTAATTGATCTCAAGTAATGTAATTTACTGATAATGAATTTGGAGTTTTCATTAGTTGTCAGTTATAATCATCAGCATTAAGATTATTTTTAAATATATCAGTCTGTGTGAATGAATATACAGTAATACTGTATAGAAGTTTTACTTTTTGAATGGAATTACTGAAATAAATAACTTTTTCACAATATTCTAATTTTATGCCCAGCACCTATTTGCATCTCCCCCCCAAAAAAGTGTTCCTCAGTTCTGTGTGAGCCCGTATCCTCCACTTCTATGTGGCACGTTTTAAATGTCCTGTGTGACCCTATGTCCTCCACCTCTTTGTGGTGCATTAAATGTCCAGTGTCCACTTCTTTGTGGTGCATTAAATGTCCAGTGTCCACTTCTTTGTGGTGCATTAAATGTCCAGTGTCCACTTCTTTGTGGTGCATTAAATGTCCAGTGTCCACTTCTTCGTGGTGCATTAAATGTCCAGTGTCCACTTCTTCGTGGTGCATTAAATGTACAGTGTGAAAGCCCCACCTCCACTTCTTTGTGGCACATTTTTTCATTCAACCTTTATTTATACAGGCTAGCCTCGTTGAGCCACGGGGACTCATTTACAAGAGGGACCTGTCTCACTCACACCCAAGGTCATAGAGTCCCCATCAGTCTAACATGCATGTTTTTGGACTGTTGGAGGAAACTGGAGCCCCCGGAGAAAACCCACGCATGCACGGAGAGAACATGCAAACTTCACCCAGAAAGGTCCCCGGACCGGGATTTGAACCGGGGACCTGCTCGCTGAGAGGCAGCAGCTCTACCAGTTGTGTTAATTGTCCAGTGTGAGCCCATGTCCTCCTTTGCATGTTTTAAATGCTCTGCAGCATGAGTCCTTATAAAATCCTGTTGCTGCAGAATCTCCATTCATGATTCCATCTGCATTTGCAAAAAAACAAACAAAAACAAAAAGTAATTAGCAATATGCAAGGGCAACCTGGAAAATGCACAGTGTCTTGCTGGGATCTCCCTGATTAATAAATAAATAAAAACATCCATCCCAGCAAATGTTGATAGGTGGCTTTGAGTTTTTGCCAATCACTTAGAACACTAGTTAACACACTAACACACATTTTTATTTATTAACCTTTATTTAAGCAGGCAAATCCCATAGAGATCACAGATCTTTTTTTCAAGGGAGGCCTGGACCTGAAGGCAGAACATGCATGTTTTGGATCTGTTGCAGGAAACCGGAGTACTCGGATAAAACCCACGCAAGCACGAGAAGAACATGCAAACTCCACACAGAAACACTCCAGGTCCAATCAATCAATCAATCAATCAATCACCTTTATTTAACCAGGTAGAGCCCGTTGAGATCGAGATCTCTTTTACAAGGGTGACCTGGTCAAGTGGTCAGCAGCACACGTCACATTGGCAATAGGCATTTGCACTTATCAAAAGAAAATAAAGAAAACTACAATCACAGTAAACAGATGTTGACAGTTCAAAACCAAAAATAGTTCAAATAGTTCAAAATAGTTCAAAATCTATATACATTATATACAAAACAAGCAGACAGACCTCGGTTGGGTAAATAAAGTTAAAAAAATCAACAATGACATGTATATTGGATAAGTAATGGTTAGAAACATCTGCAATGGTCAAGTTTCTTGATGACATTTTCTACTACGGTTGACATAAAGGATCCAGGAGAGATGAATGTTGATAGTCTCAGATCTTTCTGTAAGTTGTTCCAGGCTGAGGGGACGGCGAAGCTGAATGCTCTTTTTCCTAGTTCAGTTCTGACAGGAGGAACTGACAGGAGGACTAAATCGTTAGAGCGCAGGGAGTAATGACTGTGTGATGTTTGTATTAAGGAGGTGAGGTATGACGGGACTAGGTTTAGGAGGGTCTTGTAGATGAAGGATATCCAGTGAGTGTATCTGCGAGTGCTGAGAGATGACCAGCCAGATTTTACGTAAAGCTCACAGTGATGAGTGCGATAACTGGAGTCAGTAATGAACCGAAGGGCACCGTGGTAAATGGAGTCTAAGGACTGTAGGTATTTTGATGCAGCACTCATGTACAGCACGTCACCATAGTCTAGTATTGGCATGAATGTTGCAGCTACTAATGTTCCAACCGGGGATTGAACCCAGGACCTTCTTGATGTGAGACAATAGTGCTGCTAACCACTGAGACGTCGTGCTGCCAAATTTGAGCACATCAGTTAAAAAATTGCTGCAAAACGCACTCGTGTTGCCAAACATTTTCATATCTATTGGGTGCCATTAGCAAAGTTACAAAAATCAACAGCAATATTTTAGTTTAGAGAAAACATTTTTTTCCAGTCATATTTTAACCATGTTATTAATACACGTCGTTCTAAATTAAATATTTAATTTGATAGCTAAATATTTAGTTTACAAAACTAAATACTGAACTTGCAAGTACAAGCCCAAAACCAGAAAAGTTGGCACGTTGTGGAAATCGCAAATAAAAACAGAATACAATGACTTGCAAATCTTTTTCAACCTATATTCAATTGAACACACTGCAAAGACCACATACTTAACGTTCGAACTGGTAAACTTTGTTATTTTTTGCAATTATTAGCTCATTTGGAATTTGATGCCTGCAACATGTTTCAAAAAAGCTGGCACAAGTGACAAAGAAGACAGAGAAATTTGAGGAATGCTCATCAAACACTTATTTGGAATATCCCACAGGTGAACATGCAAATTGGGAACAGGTGGGTGCCATGATTGGGTATAAAAGCAGCTTCCTTGACATGCTCAGTCATCCACATAGAAGGATGGGGCGAGGGTCACCACTCTGTGAACAAATGCGTGGGCAAATTGTCGAACAGTTCAAGAACAACTTTTCTCAACGAGCTATTGCAAGGAATTTAGGAATTTCACCATCTACGGTCCGTAATATCATCAAAAGGTTCAGAGAATCTGGAGAAATCACTACACGTAAGGGGCAAGGCCGAAAACCAACATTGAATGCCCGTGACCTTCGATCCCTCAGGCGGTACTGCATCAAAAACCGACATCAGTGTGTAAAAGATATCACCACATGGGCTCAGGAATACTTCAGAAAACCACTGTCAGTAACTACAGTTCGTCGCTACATCTGTAAGTGCAAGTTAAAGCTCTACTATGCAAAGCAAAAGCCATTCATCAACAAGATCCAGAAACGCCGCCGGCTTTGCTGGGCCCGAGCTCATCTGAGATGGACTGATGCAAAGTGGAAAAGTGTTCTGTGGTCTGATGAGTCCACATTTCAAATTGTCTTTGGAAACTGTGGACGTCGTGTCTTACGGACCAAAGAGGAAAAGAACCATCAGGACTGTTATAGGCGCAAAGTTCAAAAGCCAGCATCTGTGATGGTATGGGGGTGCATTAGTGCCCAAGGCATGGGTAACTTACACATCTGTGAAGGCACCATTAATGCTGAAAGGTACATACAGGTTTTGGAGCAACATATGCTGCCATCCAAGCGACGTCTTTTTCATGGACGCCCCAGCTTATTTCAGCAAGACAATGCCAAGCCACATTCTGCACGTGTTACAACAGCGTGGCTTCGTAGCAAAAGAGTGCGGGTCCTCCCCTGGCCTGCCTGCAGTCCAGACCTGTCCCCCATTGAAAATGTGTGGCGCATTATGAAACGTAAAATACGACAACGGAGACCCCGGACTGTTGAACAACTTAAGCTGTACATCAAGCAAGAATGGGGAAGAATTCCACCTGAAAAGCTTCAAAAATTGGTCTCCTCAGTTCCCAAACGTTTACTGAGTGTTGTTAAAAGGAAAGGCGATGTAACACAGTGGTAAATATGTCCCTGTGCCAACTTTTTTGCAATGTGTTGCTGCCATTGAATTCTAAGTTAATGGTTATTTGCAAAACAAAATAAAGTTTCTCCGTTCGAACATTAAATATATTGTCTTTGCATTCTATTCAGTTGAATATGGGTTGAAAAAGATTTGCAAGTCATTGTATTCTGTTTTTATTTGCGATTTGCACAACGTGCCAACTTTTCTGGTTTTGGGCTTGTAAAATATTTAGTTCAGATGGTTAGTGGGTGGGTGAGCGTGTGTTGATACATACCTATCAAGAAATTTGTAGACAAAGTCCTTGGTGTGCTTTCCTCCAATTCTGGAAATCTGCAGAACCTGTTGGAATAAATCCATGATATAGTTCACTGACACTTCCAAGTGTTTGGTTGTACGGTACTGCGTTATGCTCGGCTTTCCTCCAGACTTGTAAAACCTACCAGGGTAGCAAATTTGGAGTCACGAGGTGCTCCTCTCTCACAAAATCCTCCATGGTCTCTATCCTTTTTGGCACAGCTGAAGAGGTGGGATGTATACGGTGTAGGCGATCGCCGAGGTCAAAGAAGTTGAATACGCTGAAACACTGGGGGGAAAAATAAAACAAAAACACACATTTCTTGATTACAATGTTATCTCTCCAACAGCAAGGTGGCTGGTTGATCATTTTTTTCCAGTCATATTTTAACCATGTTATTAATACACGTCGTTCTAAATTAAATATTTAATTTGATAGCTAAATATTTAGTTTACAAAACTAAATACTGAACTTGCAAGTAAAATATTTAGTTCAGATGGTTAGTGGGTGGGTGAGCGTGTGTTGATACATACCTATCAAGAAATTTGTAGACAAAGTCCTTGGTGTGCTTTCCTCCAATTCTGGAAATTTGCAGAACCTGTTGAAATAAATCCATGATATAGTTCACTGACACTTCAAAGTGTTTGGTTGTACAGTACTGTACTGCGTTATGCTCGGCTTTCCTCCAGACTTGTAAAACCTACCAGGGTAGCAAATTTGGAGTCACGAGGTGCTCCTCTCTCACAAAATCCTCCATGGTCTCTATCCTTTTTGGCACAGCTGAAGAGGTGGGATGTATACGGTGTAGGCGATCGCCGAGGTCAAAGAAGTTGAATACGCTGAAACACTGGGGGGAAAAATAAAACAAAAACACACATTTCTTGATTACAATGTTATCTCTCCAACAGCAAGGTGGCTGGTTGATCATTTTTTTCCAGTCATATTTTAACCATGTTATTAATACACGTCGTTCTAAATTAAATATTTAATTTGATAGCTAAATATTTAGTTTACAAAACTAAATACTGAACTTGCAAGTAAAATATTTAGTTCAGATGGTTAGTGGGTGGGTGAGCGTGTGTTGATACATACCTATCAAGAAATTTGTAGACAAAGTCCTTGGTGTGCTTTCCTCCAATTCTGGAAATTTGCAGAACCTGTTGGAATAAATCCATGATACAGTTCACTGACACTTCCAAGTGTTTGGTTGTACGGTACTGCGTTATGCTCGGCTTTCCTCCAGACTTGTAAAACCTACCAGGGTAGCAAATTTGGAGTCACGAGGTGCTCCTCTCTCACAAAATCCTCCATGGTCTCTATCCTTTTTGGCACAGGGTGGGAGAGGGATGTAGGGCTAGGCGATCGCCGAGGTCAATGAAGAAGTTGAATACGCTGAAACACTGGGGGGAAAAATAAAACAAAAACACACATGTCTTGATTACAATCTCTCCAACAGCAAGGTGGCTGTGGTTGATCATTTTTTTCCAAGTGTCTCACTGCTAACTGTTCAATACTTACCATCCTGAGGCAATGGGAATGCCCATCTTCCAATTTCTGATCTGGAAGTGGCATCGGTTTTCCATGAAAAAAATAATAAAATAAATTTTATTTTGCAAGGCCTGATAAAATAAACAATGGTTTAAAGTGTAATGTATACCGGTACTCACTGGGCGTTGACAGGTCCTTGGGTTGAGGCGCTGCACTTGCTGAGGACAAAAACAAAAGATTATTCAGCGATGCAAAATAATTAAGATGAAGCAAAAAGGTGCATTAGCTGTGAAATGTCCAATGACCAACGCTCCACAAATTTATATATATATATATTATATATATATATATATATATAGATAGATAGATAGATAAAGAAAAAAACAGTTGTTTATAAACACAACTGGAGCGACATGTTCACAGAGATATTAGTCAGAATGTAGTTTACAGTACAGTACTTATCTCATTTTGCCTAGTCAAAGTAAAATTAGATAGAAGGAGACATTTTAAAGCTTTTTTTTAATTTCATATTTACTCATTCATTTGCAACTGAAAAGCTTTGGTCTGAATTCAGGTCATCTGGACAGTTTTTTCCCTTCTATTTTTTAATGCTGAAACGTTTCACCTTCCAGCTGACCCCCGCCCAGTGTACACACACAAAAGGAAGAAAAAAAAGACACGGCATATAGTCATTCAGGAACGCGATGGCGTTGTAACACGCGGAGGAAGTAAGCACTGTAGCGAATACAGTTTTCCAACAGTCTAAAATTCACAAAAATGCTGCCCAAAGCTGTACAGCAACGCTGGCCGCTCAGCACATGCGTGTTAATGGAGACGCGTGCAGGCCTCGATAGTCTCAAAGCAAAACAAAGAAACAAACAAAACTCGTAGCATACGGCTTACTTGGATAGAATAACTTATTTTCTAAACTGTACTGTTCGATTTTCCTTTACATCGTCTGCCGCAGTCGTAGACACAAGTTAGCTTACCTTAGCACAATGTAGCTTAGCTGTTAGCTACATGTACGTCGTGACCACAGAATTCAAGAGAACAAAGCTATAAAACAGAACCAATTACCTTCAACTTCTGAATGGATTGCAGCAAGTTTAGGGCAGGAGTTCCGTGACAAATGAACAGAACACAGTTGAGCTCCGTGATCACCGCAGCACAGACAGAATATACTGTAAACAACAACGGTTGAGATTCAAGCCAGCGCGGTTCAACAAGAGAGGCGTTGACTGGTTGGAATGATCACGTGATACCTCCGCCAATCCAATCATAACGCTCGAGTTCCGAAGTTCTTCTTCTTGTTTTTTAATGGAAGAAAGCAAAAAACACAAGTACTGCCACCTACTGAAATGAATGTGTGACCTCGACATCGTGGAATAAATGAGGTTTCATGAGTCGATCGAATGAGATAACCTGCCTAAAGGTTGAATGAATGAATAACAACAAACAACAACATTAATTATATTCTTCAAATAAATAATATACATTTGTAAAAAAGAAAAAAAGAATTGAGGAAATGCATTAAAATGTTATTAAAAAACAACAATCTTAATAAATCAATTGTCTAACTGCAAATTTATAGTCCTAAAAGTTTAACTCTGTGAACTGGGTCCAGATAATGTCCAAAACTGACGTTCATACGACGTACAAATGCGGTCATGGTTAGACGTCCTAATTAGACCTTGTTTGCACGTCGGGGCGACGTCTAGAATTGGACTCTCAAACGACGGACAAGTCTAATTTGTAAAAAAAGAAAAAAAAATTGAGGAAATGCATTAAAATGTTATTAAAAAACAACATTCTTAATAAATCAATTGTCTAACTGCACTTTTATAGTCCTAAAAGTTTAACTCTGTGAACATGGTCCAGATCACCTCCAAAACTGACGTTCATACGACGTACAAATGCAGTCATATTTAGACGTCAAAAAAAGACCTTGTTTGCACGTCGGGGCGACGTCTAGAATTGGTCTTCGACCAACGGGCTCTATATTGACGTCACCTCGACGTCCCCTGGACGTCTACTGTTTAGTGGGACTGACTCCGAGTTATTTTTGGATAAAATGGGCTTCAGTTTAGACAGTCACCTCTGCTGGAAAAAAACAGGATTTAACAATTATATTTACATGGCTGTTGAGTTTCATGGAAGGATCCATTATCACTCCCAGATTTGTGACTTTTTGTTTTTCTGATAGGACTAGAGCAGAAAGGTCGATGCAGTGGTTTGTGATCGTGCTTTTTTTTTTTTTTTTCACCAGTGAAGATTAAAAATAAATAAACTGTGCCATGAAATCCTGTTTTCACTTTGACTTTATTAAATAATCTTTTAGTTAAAGTTTACTTAGCTGAAAAATCATAAAAAGACAAAATTATTATCAGGAATATTTCCCTCAAATATGTTTAAAAAGAGAAACAGCCTTTGGTTCAACTTTATTCTACCCCACATATGTACAAATCACAAAACAAAAATTACACTTTAAATCAAAGCTAAACTTTAATCTAAAGATAAAAATAATCTGTATACAAGAAACAAATAATCTATACAAGAAAAAACCACAGTGGGTGCAAACATCAAATGATGAAGAAAAATATAGACATCCTGATGCATGCTCAATAACATCTAAAATGTGAAGTCTGGTCCTCTGGACATTCAAAAACCAAAACTAAACAAAATGTAGAAACATTTCTTCTTTCATGTGAAAGACTTGTTCAGTCTGAGGAGCTCAGACTGAACAAGTCAAGCAGATACAAAAACAGGGTCAGTCTAAATAAATATACTAACAGGAAGAAGTGGGTAAAGATAATGGATGGCTGATGGTGTCATAACTGAAAGTGAGCTTTGATTTTAGAGGAAGTGCCACAGCTAGCTGTTGTTGCTGCTGCTATTTGCACTTGTACCTCAGGTTTATTAAAACGTGTTCACATAAACAGTATGAAATTTTGAGAGAAGCTGTTAAAGGATTGTAGCAATCCACTTTGGTCTCAGCCATGCTTTAACTATCCGTTAAATCCAATCAGAATTGACAACCATTTCTCCAAACTGAGATCCTTCAAAAAATAAAAACAATTACTGCAGGTAAGATAGTGATTGTTCAAAATGTTTATTTGAAACACCTACATGTCCAAAGTACAGTATTCCTTTAAGAAATATAAAAATAAAAAATGTCGGTTACAATTTGGTTCCGTTTTTTGTTTTTGTTTGTATGGTCGGATAAATAGAAGTGTTTTAATATTTAAATAACTGTATTTTATTACAGACCTGTGAAGGTGATTCGCCTCCTTGCAAGAGACACAGTGGAAGAGATTATGTACTCTCGTGCTGTATCCAAACTACAGCTCACCAACACTGTGATCGAAGAAGGACGCTTCTCTTTACTCGACCAAGCACAGTCCGCTGCAGCAGGACTGCAGGTTTGACAAATTTACAAAACACCACACTGTCTTCAAGTCTTTGTGGCAGTTTTTCCTTCCATTTAATTCAAACCTTCTGATCATATACAGTATATGCTCTGCTCCAAACAGCTGAGTGAGATCTTGAAGTTTGGGATAGATAAGCTCTTATCGTCAGATGAGAGCTCAATACGGGAAATAAAACTGGAAAAGATCCTCGGCTCGTCACGTGGTGGTCAGTGGATGAACGATGAGGACTTGTCACTTCTTGAAGAAGAAGAAGAGGAGGAGGAGGCAGAGAATGGATCTGAATCTGAAATGCAGAGTATGTTTTAAATTAAGATTTTTTCTTTTGATGACTTAAGCTTTATTGACTTTCCTTAAAGAAAAAATACATTGCAGATCCACACGGGGCACCCCACCCCGTCAACAGAACCGAGCGCCCGCCTACCCAATGCTCCAACCACCTGTCGGCATTGACGTAACGCTAAACTAGCAGCTCGCACTGCAGGTGCACTAGCTGAAAACCTAAAAGCAGCCCCTTCCCTCATGCTGAACACTCACGCTGACCCCCCACACACCCACACACACACAAAGCACGGCTCATGTTTGCCTGTCTCACCCTCCCAACCGAAAAATGAAAAAAAGAAAGAAAAAAAACCTGAACGCGCGGCTGAAATGTTTGTCTCTCTCCTCTGCCCTGCTCCTAAACTGCGAGCGGCTTTCGGTGTTTTCTCTGCCCCCCACCAAAATCTGCCAGTGCAAACACTGCGCA
>JBBPBX010078103.1:4721-16706 GCA_038048925.1 Garcialebias charrua | reverse complement strand
TCAGCTGGTTGAAGCAGATGGCCGCTCGTCCTGAGCCTGGTTCTGCTGGAGGTCTCTTCCTTTGTGCTTGCTCAGGATGGTAGACTGAAACAAAGTGAAGAGTCAACAATTCAATTCAGTTTATTTGTATAGTGCAGGGGTCTGCAACCTTTACAATCAAAGGAGTCATTTCTGTCCTTTCGTTCACTAAATTAAATGTGTCAAGAGCCGCAAAATCTTCTGCAATTGTCATTTTCAACTGGTGGCCCATGGGCCACTTTAAGTTTGTTAGAGGGGCCTTTTCTGGCCAGTAAATGTGAAATTATAAAACTAAAAACATCTAATGATTGGTGACATTTATTGATATTTTAACATTTTCAGACAAAAGAAAAGACTAGATTCCATCCATCCATCCATCCCTTATCTTTACATGTTTCTTCCTGTCATGGGGGTCACTGGTGCCCATATCCAGCTCTGTGTGAGAAGAGGTGGGGGACAACCTGTACAGGTTGCAAGTCCATCACAGAAGACTGAATTCTTGTAAAGAAAAATAAATAAATAAATAAATAAATATACTGTATATAATAATATATATATATATATATATATATATATATATATATATATATATATATATATATATATATATATATATATATATATATATATATATATATATATATATATATATATATATATATATATATATTATATATATATATATATATATATATATATATATATATATATATATATATATATATATATATATATATATATATATATATATATATATATATATATATATATATATATATATATATATATATATATATATATATATATATATATATGTATGTATGTATATTTTGCCAATTTAAAAAAAAAGAACTGAAACAATGAACTGTGCAGGCATATGTGATTTTTTTTCCATTGTGGAGTAGTGAAGATTAGGCCACATTCCTACTTTGAAGAAATAAAGCATAAAGTCAAAGTGAGTATAATTTACTGTTGTGTCCACATTTGCAAATAAGATGACAGAAAAACTGCTAAAACTATCATTTGTTGTTGTTTGTATAACATCTTATAAAATTCAGTTTTATGTTAGCTTCAAAGCTGGAAAGAGCTGCTGCGGAGGGACCAAAGAGCCACATGTGTCTCCAGAGCACCAAGTCACAACAGAAGTCATCTCAAGGCACTGAACAACTCGCATACCCGGTACATAGAAAAGCCAATTAATAAAAGTTCTCTATCTAAGGAAGCAGCAGACACGTTGTCTTCATTTGTTCACAGTGTCCCATCAGCACAAAGGCAACAGTGGAAAGGAAAAACTCTCCACCAGGCTCAGGACAAGCAGCCATCTGCTTCGACCGGTTTGAGAGGACAGGAAGGACAAACAGGAACAGAATGGCAGGTCCAGCATGGAGGCGAGCAGGTCCTCACTAGAAGGAACAATAATAATAATAATAATAATAATAATAATAATAATAATAATAATAATAATAATAATAATAATAATAATAATAATAATAATAAAAACATGTTAAAATAGAAACAATTACAAATACAGATTATTCATTTGTATTCATTTGATGAAATGAGGTCAGTTTGTCCTCCAGCAGTCTTAATCCCAGTCTTCAAACTGGACAATGTGTCAGTCTCACAGACAGAAACTGGAAGTTGGTTCCACAAGAGAGGAGCCTGAGAACTGGAAGATCTGCCTCCCATTCTATTTTTGGAAACTCTAGGAACCACAAGTAAATCTGCCTGAGAGTGAAGTGCTCTGTTAGGAAAATATGGAATAATAAGATCTGTAATATAAGATGGAGCTATGTTGTTGAGAGCTTTGTAGGTTAGAAGTAGGATTTTGAATTATATTCTGAATTTGACAGGTAGCCAGTGGAGAGAAGCTAAAACTGGAGATGATCTCTCCTACTAACTCCAGTTAAGACTCTGACAGCAGCATTTTGGATCAACTGAAGACTTTTTAAAGAAGTACTGTATGTGGACACCCAGATAATAAACCATTGCAATAGTCCAGTCTAGACGTGACAAATAGACCAGTTTTTCTGCATCATTTTTAGATGTTTCTAATTTTAGCTATATTAATTACGCAGATTCCTGTTGTGTCTTGGCACTTTAAAAATAAGCTGGATTGAATTTAAGCGTCTGGGGATTTTTTAGAACCAGACATCACCTTTTCTCGCTGTTCTGCCATTGTGACGTCACAGTTCCCACATGGGACGTTCTGGGGACGTTGTCGCGGAGCGGCCCCGCCCTCCCCGCTGCGCCTCACTGCGCAGACTCAGTTGTTGCTCTCTGCTGTCAGGGATAGGCAGACTGACAGTATGGCGGCGGAGTGGAACCGTAAAGATGCTACTGTCGCTCGCAGCGCGTCAATGGACTACTGACGGCGAGAAGAGAACAGGATTTAACGTGAACGGCCCGTCGCCTTGAGCTCCCAAGATGGCCAGGCTCGCCGACTACTTTGTTGTGGTCGGATACGACCTCGACAACCGAGGTGGGTTCTTCGAGTTAGCCTGCCCCGCTGTGGGTAAACAGGAGGCGGGAAGGAGGCGGGGACCGGCCGGGACGCCTGCTCACAGCTGACCGACGTTACGCGCTGTCAGCCGGCGAGACTGTCAAATTCAGGCCGTGGTCGCGAAGGCCCATGGGCTTAGTGCACTTCAGTGCGACTCTGGCAGGTGTTGTCGCAACTTGAATTCACACTGTTTTACCTGGAAACACGCCGTGGCTTCAGCAGAGCAGACACGGAGGACAGCAAAGTTTTGCGGCTAAGAGCTAACAGTTAGCCTGGCTAGCTGTGGAGGCTGTGAGGCGGTGTGTCCACCCTGAAGTCGTCCCCTCCCGTCCATCGTTGTGTGTTTTGTCATTTTTCAAGCAGAAAGTTTCACAGATTGTTGTGGAGAGTTAGAAGTGCAGAGTTTCTTATAGTTTCTGTGTTTTGTGCGGATTAACCCAGATCCATGGCTTTGCCCCTCCCTGCTGGAGCCCCCTGTCCCCACGCCTCGGTGGGGACTTGCGGGCTCGAACCGTTATCCGACCCCCTCCTTTCAGCCTTGGCCTAGATCCGGACACTTGGATCATGAAATGTTAATGTCGCCCATGGAAGCGTGAAGCCTGTGACAGAGTTGGAGTCTTATTGTGGACTTTTTCCTTCATGATTTATTCATGAGTGGCAAATTGCAACATGACAAGTTCCCCCAGGCTAAAAGCAGGAGTGTGTTTTATCTTCATGATGCTGGAGCAGTGTGCATGACAGAAGGCTCCTCTTGTAGTTTCACACAGAGCTGAACACAGGATGTTGTGAGGTGGACACTGCAAGCACTGCAGAAAGTTTCCTTCCTGTTCTGCAGTGCTTGGAAGCAAAGCAGCACACAGGCCTGTAAAAAGCATCTGGGAAACAGACATTAAAGCCGCAGTGGCTTTTAATGCATCAAGGCACTCTTATCCTGTAAAAACAAGCACTCATGCTTAATGATGATTGTTGGCGTTGCCCGACTGCTGCGGCCTCAAACTTTACAGGGACTTCACTTAGGGGTGGGAAGCTTTAGGCACCTCATGCTCTGATTAAGATTTAGAGGGGCTTCATGTAAAGTGACGACTGATGTGGCTCGATTCTCTGCATTTATTTAAACATTAAAACACCAGGACCCAGTTAAGCTCTTAGTGTTTATCCAAAACACAGTCAAACTGAAATATAGAACTAGAAATTCACCAACTTAGAGTATACATTGACCCTAAAAAACAGAACTAATATTTAAACGTAGTTTCCTTGTAAAAGTACATTATAACTCCTACCTCTAATTCACCCAGTTTAGTTATTGGAGACAATAACTAAAATAATTATAACGTCTTCTTTCAGCTTTTCCCTCTTCAGGGGTCACCACAACGAGTCATCATCCTCCATCTGTCTGTCCTCACTACCAATACCTCCATGTCCTCATCCTTATACTGTATCTCCTCTTTGTCTTTTTCCTGGCGGCTGCATTTCTAACAGCCTTCTACCAATATACCCACTGTCCTTTTTCTGGACATGTCCAAACCATCTCAGTGTGGCCTCTCTAACTTTATCTCCCAGTTGTTCAACATGTGCTGTACCTCTGATGATCTCATTCCTAATCTTATCCATCCTTGTCAAGGAGAACCTCAGCATCTTCATTTCTGCCACTTCTAACTACATGTACTGTATAACTAAATAATTAATTTTAGGCAATAACTTGTGTAGTGGCGTTGTTTTTAAATTGCTATCAACAGCATCATTCTTCATTGCACTCGTACTAATTTCCTCTGTGCAAACTGCTCCAAATACAGGTAGTCCTCGACTTACGACGGAGATCCGTTCTTGTGCGTCGTCGTAAAGCGAATTTCGATGTAAGTCAGAACATACGTCCAAACTGCACCTTATACATACAGTACTGTATTTTACCAAGCACTTAGCCTATCCTAACACAGTACCCTACATAATTATCAAAAAACACATACATTTAGGAGCCATAATGAAATGAAAAAAGAGTTAATTTCCTACTCTGGAATGCTGGTGAAGCCGTTTCCTCCGTCCCTCCTCCGTATTCTCCATTCGTTTACGTTGTAAAACTGCCATCCATAAAACAGCTACTTTTCCACAGCTGCTGCCTGTCCAGCTTGGTCCAACAAGTTTTGTTTTGTTTTTCGAATGTCCAGAGGACCAGACTTAACTTTTTTTAGAGAGTACAGGGCAGTATTTCTCCGCCGCTACGTTTAGAACGTAAAACCGGAAACTGCGTAACTCGGCTTTTCAAAATAAATGTTTCAAAATAATTTTATTTTTTTAATGGAGATGCGTATCGTAACCACGAAACGTCGTAACTCGAGACCGTCGTAAGTCGAGGACTACCTGTACTTGCAAAACTTACTGCCCCATGCTTTTCTAGTTTTTATGGCTTATTCTGTTCAGTTTTTTTTTATATACAGTAGCACTAATTCACAACGAGCGTCATGTCAGGGCACTGTACAAAACCATTTTCTTACCATTTCAAATGCCTGTTGGTAAAGTTATTTATCATAGGAAGCCAGCAGATTGCATTGAATTTTCACTTATGCTTATTTTTATATTCTAATAACAAAATGGAGAAAGTAATCTCAGTACAGTATTGTAAGCGTGTGATTGTTTCAGTTCAGCATGTGTGTGAATTTGTATGACTCCCAACATCCATAAGAATATCAACACTGTACAGTACACTGAATACCAGCTAAGTTTTTAGGGTTTACACTTAAGAAAAATATAATTTATACTTTATATAAATAAAATTGTAAAATAAACAAAGAAATAAAACATTCTGCATTTGGTTTTATTAAAAAGCAGCGCAAAATTATTACTACAGCTGACTAAATAATATCATAAATTGCGTATAGTAATGTTACAGTACCTAATATAATAGTTATAATTTTAAGTTTAATGTACATATATAAACAAGAACCATCCATCCAGTATCTATGGGCAGCACGGTGGCACAACTGGTAGAGCTGCTGCCTCTCAGCGAGAAGGTTGCCGGTTCAAATCCCGGTCCGGGGCCTTTCTGGGTGGAGTTTGCATGTTCTCCCCGTGCATGCGTGGGTTTCCTCCGGGTACTCCGGTTTCCTCCCACAGACCAAAAAACATGCTTGTTAGGCTGATTGGTGACTCTAAATTGACCCTAGGTGTGAGTGTGAGAGTGGATGGTTGTTTGGTGTGAGTGAGACAGGTCCCTCTTGTAAATGAGTCCCCGTGACTCAACGAGGCTAGCCTGTATAAATAAAGGTTGAATGAATGAATGAATGAATCTTTACCTACTTCTTCATTTTTGGGTCACGGGGTTCACGGTGCCCATGTCCAGCCATCACTGTGCAAGAAGTGGGGGACACCTGGACAGGTCAGTCCATTACAGACAATAATTCAAAATATATAAATACAAACATAAACAAAGACTTCTTCCTTTTTGGGTCGCGGGGGTCACTGGTGCCCATGTGCAGTTATACAGCACAAAGAAAGTTCAATAAGAAAGCACAATATAAAAGGGTGTTAATCTACTTGTTGAGGAGGAGGCAGGTCCGACCGGCCGGGTTAAAAAGGTTAAAAAAAAGTCGTGAAGCTTCAGATGGCTCAGCTGATCACCAGCTGCGTGCATCTCTCCACATCCTGCTCTCATCTGCGGTGAAGGTAGTAGCAGCAAATACAAAAGCTGAAATGAGCAGCACGTTCAATGAAAAAGTCCTTCTCCTACATTTTCCCAAACAATTTAGCTCTAAATATATTTTTATTCATCTGTATAATAGCCCATCTTTAGAGCTGATTTTTAGGTTATTTGTTATGTTATTTGTTTTGTATGTTAATATTTATTTGGTGAAACAATAAATCTTATATCTTCCTTTCGTTACGTTTTTAAACCTATCATGTCATGTGAGGTTATTGCACAGGTAGTGACATTGAAGTTGAATTATGTGTTAGTTATTGCCAGTTGTTCAGTGTTATTATCAATAGTTCAGTAATCTGACAGCTTGTGGATAATAACTGCCCTTTAGTCTTCTTGTACGAGATAAATGACTCCTGTATCATCTGCCTGAAGGTAGTAGATAGAAGAGTCCTTGTGCCGGATGAGTGTGGTCCTTAATGATGCTGCATGCTTTACACAAACACCAGCTGTGGTAGATGTCCTGGATGGTGTGGAGACTGCTACCAGTGATGTCCTCTGCTGTTTGCACCACCTCTGTAGAGCTTTGTGACTGGTGCAGTTCTTGTACCACCTGTGATGCAGCCTGTCAGCAGGCTCTCAGTGGTGCACATATAAAAGTAGGTGAGGATGCTGCCGTTCGTACCAAACTTCTTATTTTATGGGGTCTTATCTTATCAGGTTCGGACCTGTAATTACAATTAATTGGTCGGGTTTGGACATAAAACCGATGGGCTTAGGCCAGGTCAGATTTTCTTGGCCTGAATGCAACTATAAGCAGGACATGTATGAGGACAGCAGGACATGTATGAGGACAGCAGGACATGTATGAGGACAGCAGGACATGTATGAGGACAGCAGGACATGTATGAGGACAGCAGGACATGTATGAGGACAGCAGGACATGTATGAGGACAGCAGGACATGTATGAGGACAGCAGGACATGTATGAGGACAGCAGGACATGTATGAGGACAGCAGGACATGTATGAGGACAGCAGGACATGTATGAGGACAGCAGGACATGTATGAGGACAGCAGGACATGTATGAGGACAGCAGGACATGTATGAGGACAGCAGGACATGTATGAGGACAGCAGGACATGTATGAGGACAGCAGGACATGTATGAGGACAGCAGGACATGTATGAGGACAGCAGGACATGTATGAGGACAGCAGGACATGTATGAGGACAGCAGGACATGTATGAGGACAGCAGGACATGTATGAGGACAGCAGGACATGTATGAGGACAGCAGGACATGTATGAGGACAGCAGGACATGTATGAGGACAGCAGGACATGTATGAGGACAGCAGGACATGTATGAGGACAGCAGGACATGTATGAGGACAGCAGGACATGTATGAGGACAGCAGGACATGTATGAGGACAGCAGGACATGTATGAGGACAGCAGGACATGTATGAGGACAGCAGGACATGTATGAGGACAGCAGGACATGTATGAGGACAGCAGGACATGTATGAGGACAGCAGGACATGTATGAGGACAGCAGGACATGTATGAGGACAGCAGGACATGTATGAGGACAGCAGGACATGTATGAGGACAGCAGGACATGTATGAGGACAGCAGGACATGTATGAGGACAGCAGGACATGTATGAGGACAGCAGGACATGTATGAGGACAGCAGGACATGTATGAGGACAGCAGGACATGTATGAGGACAGCAGGACATGTATGAGGACAGCAGGACATGTATGAGGACAGCAGGACATGTATGAGGACAGCAGGACATGTATGAGGACAGCAGGACATGTATGAGGACAGCAGGACATGTATGAGGACAGCAGGACATGTATGAGGACAGCAGGACATGTATGAGGACAGCAGGACATGTATGAGGACAGCAGGACATGTATGAGGACAGCAGGACATGTATGAGGACAGCAGGACATGTATGAGGACAGCAGGACATGTATGAGGACAGCAGGACATGTATGAGGACAGCAGGACATGTATGAGGACAGCAGGACAGTGGTGAGATGTGCTGTAGGAGTGACAGATAGCTTCAAGGTGGAGGTGGGATTGCATCAAGGATCGGCTCTGAGCCCCTTCTTGTTTGCTCTGGTGATGGACCGACTAACAGATGAGGTCAGGCAGGAATCCCCATGGACTATGATGTTTGCAGATGACATTGTGATCTGTGGTGAGAACAGGGAACAAGTGGAAGAGAACTTGGAGAGGTGGAGGTATGCTCTTGAAAGAAGAGGAATGAAAGTCAGTCGTAGTAAGACAGAGTACATGTGTGTGAATGAGAGGGAGGCCAGTGGAACAGTGAGGCTACAAGGAGCAGAGGTCACAAAGGTGCAGGACTTCAAGTACTTGGGGTCCACTGTCCAGGAAAATGGGGAATGTGGTAAAGAGGTGAAGAAGAGAGTCCAGGCAGGATGGAGTGGATGGAGAAAAGTTTCAGGAGTGATTTGTGACAAAAAGGTGTCAGCAAAGGTCAAAGGAAAAGTTTACAAGACAGTGGTGAGACCAGCTATGTTGTATGGTCTGGAGACAGAGACATGGACAAAAAGACAGGAGAAAGAACTGGAAGTGCAGAAATGAAGATGCTGAGGTTCTCCTTAGGAGTGACAAGGATGGATAAGATCAGGAATGAGATCATCAGAGGTACAGCACATGTTGAACAACTGGGAGATAAAGTTAGGGAGGACACACTGAGATGGTTTGGACATGTCCAGAGGAGGGACAGTGGGTATATTGGTAGAAGGATGTTAGAAATGCAGCTGCCAGGAAAAAGACAAAGAGGAGACATATGGATGCAGTTAGAGAGGACATGAAGGTAGTTGGAGTGAGGACAGAGGATGCAGAGGACAGAGTGAGGTGGAGGAGGATGACTCGCTGTGGAGACCCCTGAAGAGGGAAAAGCTGAAAGAAGAAGAAGAGACAGCAGATTGTTTTAAGAATTTATTTTTTATTTGTTTATTGTTGTTTAGTGGAAGCTATGGACATAATCCACCATTAGCATCTTGTTTAATGACACTGTAGACCAGGGGTGTCAGAGTCAAATACACCAAGTGCCAAAAAATAAATTGCTACAAGCCAAGGGCCGGACTGGTTCAATGTTCATATTGAAATGATTTCACATAGCCTATTGAACCAAGACCTAACAGGCTGTCTATTATTTAAGGATTAAATTAATAAAACAATATTTTCTTATGGATCTGTCAGTAATTTCAAGTGAAAACATTTTTTAACAGGCAAACAGCAAAAAATTAAATTGTTTTAAAAAAAAAATATATATATATATATATATATATATATATATATATATATATGTTTCTTAATATCAAGATAAATGCATAAATAAAAGTGCATGCATTATAAACTGAAAATGCATTATTGTGCAGCTCTATGATCCTTCTGATCACCACTTTCAAATAGGAAAATAAGAAAATAAATCAAATCAGTTGTATTCTTTCTCATGGCTCTGTCCCGAGTCCATTCAACTGAAAAGTAAATATAAATAAATAAAATACATAAATCTATGGCACACAGCCAAAACAATACTTCCTTCAAAGAAAAATCACGTCTTGTAGAAACAAATGTAAAAATTTAACTGAATTAAAAACTGAAAATTTGTTACAGCTCTGTGATGCTCACTTATCTGAGGCTGATACTTGGAGGTGCCTCATCTTTTGTACAAGTTCATCAATGTTTGGGGTTAGGCTCTGAGCTGAGGAAATCCTCAGGATTGATTACCTCCGTGAACATGTAGTCTGCCTCCCACCTGGCTTGAAACCCCTGTTCTCTGTGTCCACCTTACGTTTAGCCATTTTTGAGGAGGGGTGCAAATGTAGCTGAAAGTTGATCTCTGCTCTGACTGCTGATGAATAATGAAGCCACTTGTGCAAGCTGAAGTGACTGCACGAGCTACCTGCCTAAATAAAGGTTGAATGATTAGGCATACAGCTGTCTTGTGACTTTTTATTAATATACTGTACTTTTTTATGATTGTTTACTGTTGGCTGCAAGTATGAAGCTGTGAAATCCTTCATTTTCTACAGCTGATAGCTGTTGGTCATTAATTATGATGAAGTTCAGCAACTTCTCTGTTCTTCAGCTGTGTGTTTTTATTGTTCAGTCTGGGAGTATTGTCGCTCCTACGAGATTATCAGGTCGGAGTAGACGCGGTTGAACAAGAAAAAAAACACAGCTGAAGACATGGAGCTCGAATGAGGGACAGGCTGAATGATCCGAGACCGGGACGCGCGGCTGGGTCCTGCTGCTCGGTTCAGCGAGAGTGTCGTCTCGCTGAACTAACTTGAGCGCGGTTTAAAGTGGCGCTATGGCTCTGCAGACATTGCACGTTGCTGTCTTATGGTATTTAGTGTAAAATACATCCACACAGCGGACATGTTACGATGAACAGTTGGCTAACTGTTAGCTAAAATGTTACTCACCGAGTCTGCACGTTGGAGCTGCTGGCTGCAAACTATGGAATGGATTTCCTGAATTTGAGGCGGGTCTCATTACTCTGGGTTCATGAGACACGACTCCGTTCCGAAAATCCATTCCATAGTTTGATCGACTCCGTGCCGTGTACAAAACACCAGCGGGCGGCTGTGGCTTGCGGGCCAGATCTAATAGTTATTAAATATCATCCAAAGGGCCATAAATAATTGCTTCACGGGCCGGATCTGGCCCGCGGGCCGCCACTTTGACATATGTGCTGTAGACTATGGGTGTCCAATCCTGGTCCTTGAGGTCCACTATGGTTTTTGTTTCCTTTGTCCCATACACCTAATTCAATGATTGAATTACCTCCAAGTTCTGCTGAAGCCTGTTGAGGTCTGGTTCACAAGACATAAGACATCAAGTCTCGCTGACTAGGTTGAGACATTTTTTTACAAAAACAATTCATATTCAAAGAGAAACCATGAACTGCAGCACATGTCATGTTAAACAGCTGAGTGTTTATTTTCTGTTAATGATGGAGGAAGATCTGGTATTTCTGTTCTTAGCCGAGGAGTTATTTTGTAAATTTGTTACAAAGGGACTGCCCCCCATTTCTGATAGACGTTGTGGGAATGTGTTCTTTCGTTACCTGTCTTGAGTTCATCACAGCCCCGGCTGCCTGGGGGAGGCACACTCTTGTCAGCACAGCCATGGAGAGCTGCCTGTCTTCATCTCATCTCCTCCTTTCACAAAAAAAAATTCATTCTCCCTCCACAAGTTCTTTTGCTAGCTTTATAACTTTGATTTGACCATCTTGATCATTTTTGCTAGAATAGATGTAAATACGGTTGTATTTTCGAACGGCCTCGGCTGGCAGCTCTTCAGCAGAGCAAGAATTAGATCAGCGTGCTGCAGCCAGTTTTCATAACCAAATCCACAAAGTTCTGATTAATCACACAATGCATAAACAGGGGTCTCAGGAATAGAAAAATAAGCCATTTTTATCATGCACCCATGTCAGTGAGACACAACTTCTGCACTTCTCATGGACTTTAAACGTGGATTTAATCACCCTTTGATTCAAGTCAGGTGTGGTGGAGCAGAGAAACATCTAAAACTTTCAAAATAAGGGCCCTCGAGGACCAGGATTTGGCACCCCCACTGTAGGCAGTTCTCAGAAATACAGACTGACAGATTTGTTTGTACCTTTTCCATAAAGAACAAAAAAGACACAAAAGTAAATTAAATTTCTTGAAATTGACCAAAGTATTAAAGGAAAGAAGCTACTGAAAATCAATTAATGTAAATTCATTGCAATTAATGTTTGGTAGAACAAAATTATAAAAAACTAAACTAAACTAC
>JBBPBX010078101.1:0-11073 GCA_038048925.1 Garcialebias charrua | reverse complement strand
CTGTTTTTTAAATGCAGGACTATTAAGTTAACAAATCTATTTTGTATTTTTGTTGAATTTAAAAACAAGCCCTGTTTAACTTTTTAGGAACCGCAGAAGCTCCAATCAAATAAAATACCACGTTTTATTTTCATGCTGGACGTATTAAAGGCAGATTTCTAGAATTGGAGTGCAGAGTGTTGCAAAAATATTTACTCTCATGGGCATTCTCTTTGTTCTGTTGCCTTAAAATCATGAATTTTAATTGAATTATGATGTGTTTTTTATTTATTTAACTTTTAATA
Organism: Garcialebias charrua; assembly: GCA_038048925.1. NCBI lineage: Eukaryota > Metazoa > Chordata > Actinopteri > Cyprinodontiformes > Rivulidae > Garcialebias > Garcialebias charrua. The sequence goes on along the minus strand of JBBPBX010078101.1, from coordinate 10,789 downwards.
TACACAAGATAACTACTACTTTGAAGAAAGTAAACATAAGCTAGCATAACTATTCCCTCTTGTGTGTCAAAACTGGGGATGGGGGTGATAATCTATTTTTCTGATGCACCATGATGCAGACATGAAAGATGCTGATTTGCATCATAAAAGTCAAGAATTTATTGTTGATAAGGTTCTGCAAAATGCAGAACTCCGAAGAGCAGGACTGTTGATGGTGTGCACACAACAGAGATGTTACAGAAGAGTGGTATATTTTGCACTGAAAACCAAATTCAACAAAGTTAAAGGAAAAAATGTAAGAGCCACAGTATATGTGAATTGAAAAAATAGAATAAAACGCCGGTTTGGTGAAGGCATGATTTGAGTTATGACTGTCGGAGAGTTGGCAAACAGATTGTAAACAATTTACAATACAGTTTTCCAGCTGTGAACACAAAAAGTCATTTAAAATAAAATCATCATCAACTTAATTTAGCCAAATTAATTCCCATTGAGATCAAGCTCTTTTTTCAAAGATCTGGCTGAGACGAGAGTAGCACACATCATAAAATAATAATCAACAATGCAGGATAAAACGCATTATTTAAGCTTCATAAACCGGATTTGATTTTAAAGTGGAAGTGCATGCCATATTTATGGCCTTAACAGTGATTTAAAGCACAGAATAGTAGAAAACAGGCAATAATTAAAATACAGCCACTGGTAAAAACACAGGCATCATTCAAAGGTCTTACTAACACCATCTTTCAGGAATGAACTAAAGACTCTAAAAAGAATGGCTCACTAGTTACAAAGTCAAAGTCTCCTTTATTGTCAAATCCATAATTTGTACAGACATATAAAGAATCAAAATTGTGTTCCACGCCGTCCCCCGATGAAACTAATAGCTTAAAAACATCACATCACAACAATTGAGAACAAGACGTAATAACAGTTTTTCCATTATCCATAAAAAAAACAATAATGTTAAAAATCCCATATACATAAACTACCATATACAATTTAAAAACAACTCTCAACCTCTCAGGGATCTGCAACCACAATCAAAAGAGCCATTTTTGCGCCTTTGTTCACCAAATTAAACGTGTCCAGAGCCGCAACAACCTGCTTTGTGCTTGTTGGTGGGGGGTTGTGAACAGTAGCTAAAAATGTCTTATTATTTTTGAACATTTATTGATTTTTTTTTTACAATTTAAAACAAAGTCAAACACCATGTTCTTTTAAATATTTTTTTGTAATTCTTTTTAAACATTTTTATTATTATTAAAACAATCTATGAACTATGCAGATGTTACTTTTTTAAATTTATGGACAAAATAAGTATGGCGATAAAGCATAAAGTTAAAGTGAGTAGGCTTTTCTTCCTTTATTAGATCTAGTAGTATTCACATATTTGTAAAAATTGATCAAAAATGATGAAAAATAAAAACAGCTGATACTAGCTTTGTTGTTGTTGTTGTTGTTGTTGTTGTTGTTGTTGTTGGCACAACAACCAATACAATTCTGTTTTTTATGTCAGTTTTGGTCAAAGCTTGAAAGAGCCGCTGTGGAATGACCAAAGAGCCGTAAGTGGCCCCAGAGCCGCAGGTTGCAGACCCCTGTCTTAGATGGATAGAGCTTGTGGGAGAGAATTCAGCTTCCTCCAACCTTACTTTCTTGCAAACACAAAAAAACATGTTCCCCTGCACTTTAAAGCCCAGTAATATTCTGCTTTATACATTATTAGTGTAATGCATTAGTATTAGTTCTAGAATAGCTGCATGTTGGAGTAGCCCTGTTTCATTCATTCTGAGTTATTGCTTTTGAAAACTTTGATTCCTCTTCTTTCTGGATGTAAATCGCTTGTTTCGATTGATTATTTCCATCAGAGGGACACATAGAGACGAACGAGACAAACAAACATTCACTCTCTCACTCACACCCAGAGACAACTTACGAGTTACCAATCAGCCTAACATGCATGTTTTGGGTCTGTGGGAGGAAACCAGAGAAAACCCAAGCATGCACGGAAAGAACATTCAAACCCAACCCAGAAAGGTCCCGGACCGGGATTTGAACTGGCGACTTTCTCGCTGCGAGGCAACAGCTCTCTACCAACGGTGCCACCATGCCGCCTGTGGATCCTGAACTGTGCATTTAAATTATGCAGGTACACTCGTATCAGAGTTTTGACTACACATCACGAGACAAGGTCGCAGGAAAAGTTTCCCCAATAGACTTTGCAATTTTCACCTCCTCAGGCTGACTCCACTACAGAAATAAAGTCAAACACAAATATTCAAACGCCTGCCCCAATAAACGAAGTAGTCCTCGTGTAAGAAGGTGAGTCAGGGCTGTACGGTTTCTGCCATTTACAAACGACTCCCCCCCAAATTAGCCACGTCCCCTGTGACTAGGTCTAAATATTCACACGTGGACCAAAAACCAAGCTGCTTTGAAAGGGAAGCTCCACCGTGATGAAGCTGCTTATAATGAATCATGTCAGAAAAAATAATAAAAAATGAAAAACTCACCTTCTGAGCATCCCAATTTTCCACGCCAGCTCAGCTGCACACATCAAACTCATGTTTTGGGTTTGATTTTGTGATGTTTCTTAAAAGTCGCTACAGTTTTGCAGCTGCAGGGCCTGCTCCGTGTTCCATGTCTAACACCAAAGAGCTCATGCATAAAAGATAACATTAACCAAACACGAGTGTTCCGACGAAAACAACTCGTATGGAATCGCGACGTGTGCAGAATTGAATTATTTCAGCTACAAATGACCCTCTCAAATAACCGATGCACGTGAAACCTTCTGTTTCAGTTGAGATGGCCTTTAATTAATGCCAAGTGTTGGAGTGTACACAGCATCATCTGGGGGCCATGCAAATGTTTTCTATGGATAATGGCCACGTCACTGTTGCGCTGGATTCAATTAATCAGATCGAATAAACCACAGAGAGGCTCGCGTAAACAGAAACTTCATAAATAATTTCAATTCTAATGAGTGTGTACACATCAGTGTTTGACAGTGAAGCTAATAAAAGAGAATGCTGTTTGTTTTCACATCTATCAATAAAGTTTTTTTTCCCCCTGCACCTCGGGTCTCTGTTGCATTAAAAAGAATAATGAATGTTGAATACAGTAACCCCAGAGCCTCAGTCACTGATGTTGGCTGATTTGTTTTTCTTTTCCTAAAATCTATATTTGTTTCAGTCACCTTTTCATTAGGTTTGTGAGCACAGCTAACAAAAAAACCTTTTATGAGAATGTTTTGCTTAATAATCTCATCAAAATAAAGTGACATAGTGACATAACTCTACTGAAGCTATAATTTCTGCCCTGGATGTAAATAACTGAAGATGATCAGTGTGTGTGTGTGTGTGTGGAGGGGCGTTTTTAATTTAAGATAAACACTTTCGATACACACATTATTACTGAAGGCTTAATATTTAACAAAACAGCTGAAGTTTGTCTCTTAATAGAACAGTATGTGCCGATTGTTACAATTTAAATACCTCTGCATGATTTTAGCCACTTAAATGTCAAACATTTAGCTGATTCGGGAGACAAGATGCTGGGACCAGGGCTTAATCTGAGCTGGCTCCTGCCGGAACAGGATCCGGGAACTCTCTTGTTTTGACAGGGTGAGTTCCAGTAACTGTTTGCTTGCAGTAACTCTTATGCTGACATAATAAAGTTATGAACAAATTTGACTGCCTTGAACAAATAAAACCTATACTGGATATGTAATTTGAAAATAATTACATAAACATTACTTTTAAACATAACAGCCACCTATGAGCTTCTTAATATCACATCAGAGCTGCCCCTTCAAGTAAGCATTTCTACTTCTACCCGTAAAAAAAACTCTGCCCCTAAAAGTACAGTCATGGACAATTTGATTAAAAACACAAAAATATAATTAATCAGCACAACTAAAGAAGAAAATTTTGATTATTTATTAAAAACTTAAGAGAAATGTTTGATGGATGATCACATGATGTACATCACATATCAAAACAACGGTGCCAATTTGTCAAAATAAAAGCAATCAAAACGTCAAAAAGACAATACAGTTTACAGTACTTTCATTAAGAACAAATATTCTCTTTTGTTCAACTAAACTGGATTGAATCACATGAAGGCAGTGGCTGTGGAGATGCAGGAGCGAGGATGCTTGAGAGAAGTGGAGCGTGTTCTAGTCACACAGGGAGAGCTGTTGGTCAGATTACTTTTTTTTCTCTCTAAAATAATTATTGAATCAAGTGTTTACAAATGTATGTAAACGTAGATGCTTTGTTAAAATACACCAAAGTGCAGGAAATGGCATCTACTTTATTCAAACATTTTTGGGGGAGGACCCCCAGACTCCCCCGGCCCCCTGGCTGTGACATTTGCTTTTTGTATCTTTTGTAGTTTTTAAAATGGGTATTTACAAAAAATGTTCCCATAAAAATTATGTTAATTTCAATTTGTTCAAAAACGTTTTATTTGAAAACTGCTTCAGCAATCTGGCTCTGTTTTACATTATTATTATTATTATTATTATTATTATTATTATTATTATTATTTTATTTTTTTAAGCTACTAGTTTGGGCATGTTTTAGCTAAGGTACTTTTCGCTTCTAACTCTGCTGTTTTTAACTAGGTTTTGCCAATTTTTAGCTACTGTTTAGCTACCGGTAATGTTTTGCTACTACAGTATACATTTTTAGCTAACATTTTCTAATTTTAGCTGAATTTATGATGCTATTAACTATCCTTTTGCAACTTTTAACTTTCGTACATGCTGCTTTTGGCTAATATTTAGCTACTTTTAGACTTTAGCTAACTTTTTGCTGTTTTTAGCTATACTTTAGCTAACTTTTAACTTCCATGTACTTTTACCTTTTAGATAGCCTTTAGATATTTTTGGCTTTAACTAATAATTTGCTCCTTTTAGGTTGTACTGTTTGGCTTCTTTTGGCGTTAACAACTCAGGTTTAGCTTCTTCATCAAACTTCAGCAGTCATTTAGCAATTAGCACTCAAATTTTTGCAGATCATGCCATTTTTCTACTTTGTAGTTGCAGATTATTTTGCAGACAGCGAATAAACGTCCATCCTTAATTTTTTTTCAGGAGGCAAATAAACCTGAAAACATCATTTTTTTTCTTTGCGTGCTCTTATTTCACTATAGTCTCTCACTTGCAAATCGTTCTGACCTGCTTGAAATGTGGTTGCTTGCCGTTAGTTTGATTAAACAGGAATATGACTGATTATCGTGTCAATCACGGGCTACCATCAGATTTGTTATTATTAGAGAAGGATAAATGAAATGAGGCTGTCACTGCTGTCAGCAGATTTTATTTAGAAGGAGAACTTCAACCAAAGACAACGCGCCCACATTCCTCCTGCAGCTCAGGGAACCACGCATGTGCCAAGGTGTTTCTGCTCCATCCTTAATGAAAAGCAGGACCGCACGCCTCCTCCTTGATGACAAACTCCATCATTGTCTGCATGCTTTGTGCTTTAAATAATCTGAAGAGACTTGAGAACTGCCTTCATTACATTCTGTGACATTATCACTTGAGTTTTCTTCAGGGAATTGATAAATTGTCCATCCTCTGCTGGTTATCTGAGACCCGTAGTGGGGATAACAGCTTGAGCAGGGACCCCCAGATCTCTCTATCCCCTGCTCTCTCCTTCAGCTAATTTGAAGGGACTCCAAGACATTCCCTGGCTACCTTGAGAGATTTTTGGTCTGCCTCAAAATCTTATGAGACATACCTAAAACACCCCACTCACAGGGTTCCAGAAAGCTCCTTTTCAGGTGCGCAAACCATCTTAGCTGTTAGAAACCACAGTGGCATGACCGTCTCAGAGGAGTTGACGGGGGAGAGGGAGGGCCATCTTAGCACAAGCAAACACATTTTTTTCCAACTGTGGAGTGTGTTGTTTGTTGGAATCAGTTTGTTTTGGTGCATGGCTCATCAGATTCAAGAAGTCCTTTGGATGAAGGACGAAACGTTTCACCAAAAAAATAAAAAAATATAAAAGAAAGCGTCCAGATGACTTTACTGAACATTGTTGGATTTCTACCTGGATTACTGAGCATGAATTTTAGTCTCAGCGTTCTTCTTTTAGAACTGAGAAGCAGCATCTACTAGGGGTGCGAATCTCTCCGTGTCTGGAGAATCGATTAGATTCCGATTTTTGGTGTCACGATTCGATTTAAAATCGATTTTTCGATTCAGAAACAATTTTTGATTCAGAAACGATTTTTCTATTAAAATGGTCATAAATTTAGTTTCAGTTTTGTAACTGACAAGCTGAAAAGAATAAACAACAATGTAAACAAATTGAACATTTATTTTAAACAATAATTTTAGGTTCCTTATTGTATCAAATTTTTTGCATCGTTTGATATTTATACCAAAAATAGGAACAAATAATACAGGAATGCATTAAATTCTGTAACTTAAATAACCAGTATTAGGTTAGCTTTTTGCTCTGTTACTTATAGAAGATTATTGTTTGAATTGATTGTTTGAACTTGTTTTGTTTTTGAAAAAAGGGGCAGATAAAATAAGATTTCTTCTTCTTTCTGCCACCTTTCATTTTATGTATTCTTTCATATACTATGAGATATGGTTTTATTTTCTTTATCTTTTGGGTTTTAATGTAAAAAAAAACAATAATAATCGATTTTGGGGCTTTTAGAATCGATTCTGAATCGCCAGGACTAAGAATCTAGATTCTTTAAAAAAAATTGATTTTTTTTCCTGCACCCCTAGTCATCTACTCTCCTCCCAAATTCAATCTTCTGCATCTCTAAGAGTTCAGTATCTCCCTGGGCTGTGACTGTGGACGGTAGTTGGCGACTCAACATTGTGAGTCTTGCAAGGAAAAAGGCAGATTTGCAGTTACAGTTTCACTGAATTCTGAGTGTTTGCATCCAAGTGACCAGCAGGACAGTTGTTTAAAACTGCAGTCCATGTTTCTGTGCAAGCATTGTGAAACTGTACTCTTGGCCATGCATGTAATCTTGTCCGCCTCTGCAAACCATGGCTCGCTTTGCTCCCACCTTGGCATATTTTCCCACATTCATGATTTAATCAAAAGTACACTTTTGAAATAAGGATTTGTAGACTTGGAACAGTTTTTCAGAAACTATTGGTTATTGTCAGGTTGGTTTTTAGTCTTGGACATTTCCCTATGTTTTTCAGAGGGAAGCTCCTGCGCATGAATCAAAATATAGATATAGAATGTACAGAAACTAAACAGAGACAGGTTTGCGATGCCCACACAACTTAAAAATCAGGTGACCAGACTGTAAGTGACTTAAAGTCCATCCATTATCTTTTACCCTCCTCTTCCTTTTTGGGGGGGTCACTGGTACCCATGTCCAGCAGTAAGTGTGCGAGAGGTGGGACACACCGTCTCCAGTCCATCGCAGGGACACATAGAGACAAACAACCATTCACTCTCTCTCACCTAGGGACAATTTAAAGTTACCAGTCAGACTAACGTGTATGTTTTTGGTCTGTGGGAGGAAACCGGAGAAAACCCATGCAGCACGGAGAGAACATGCAAACTCCACCCAGAAGGTCAGAGGTTGGGATTCAATCTGGCAACCTTCTCGCTGAGAGGCAGCAGCTCTACAAACTGACCCACCAAAAAAACAAAACAAACAAAAAACGCACAACAAAGAATTTGAGGAGAGCAAAATGTTTTTGTTCCAAACTTACAGAAGGAAACACGTTCAAAACATATTTCACATGTCACATGTGGAAATCACATGTGAAACACCTGAAGATAACACATTTTACATGTGAAATTCACATTACTTTTGGTGTAAGGGTAACTTTTAATCAACCTTTTGCTACTTTTAGTTTTATATCTAGCCTTCTGATGCTTTAGCTTTTAGCTACCATTTTACCTCTTTTTGCCTTTTAGCTACTCTTTTGCTAGTGGTCTGACATCAGTTAGCCTCTTGATTTTATTTTATTTTTTCTGTTTAGCCGTTTTAGAACTTTTAATTTAAAGGATGTACTTTAACTATCTTTTTGGATGATCCAGAATGGCCCATAAGTTTAGTTTAGCTTAGTTCCACCATCACTCTTGAACAAGGCCCATGAACTCTTCCACTTGGAGCAATGGCTCATTTCCAGCTTGGAGCAGGAAATCCATCGTGTTCCTGTCAAGGGCCATCACCTCAAACTTGTAGACTGATCCTGGTTCTTCACACTCGACAGAGAACCATCAGCTGGAGGTCCTGGCTCGATCTGATCACCTTGCCAAAAGCAGCCGTGCAATCTGAAACCTCCCACACAGACGTCCTGCTGTTTGTTGTGAAGGGTGATGAAGATTTGTTAGATTGGGGTTGTGAAAGCCATGAATCCGCTGCAATGCCTCTCAGTTGATTTCTTGATTGTGGGGATAACATTGCAATCATTTCCCACCTCTCAGCTACGAGGCTCGCCCACGTGGAGCTGTGAACAGCATCGATGAAATGCAAATACTCTGATGCAGGACGGCTTTGTCATCGTCAGTCTTTCATCTCAAATGTGAGCTCAAATAAAAATAAAAACAGTTTAAAATAGTAGTTTTCACTTCTACGTGTTTCCTGCTGCTTCCAGAGGCTGAAGTGACCTGCACATCGTCTGTCATGGATGCCTGAAAGGCAATGAAGGGGTGTTGGGCAGTCTGCATGCCCTCCGCCCCTCTCCAACATCCTTCTCTTGATTTAATTGCCCCAGTGGGAGCTGTTTATCCCATCCTCTTCATGATCCCCCTCTGCTGGTTAGAACCATGATGGGGATGTTTAAGGATGGGAAGCCTTAACGCCCTCATTTGTTTTCCTGCAGGTAATCGATGGCAGGCGCAGGGTTACAGTTAATGTGATTTATGTGTCCTATTTCCACTGTTATGCTTCATGTACAAATCGTCCTTGCTGATGTAAATTCCGCACTATTTTCTGCTGACCTGTGTCTGGGACCTGTGACCAGTGTCTTGCTGACACTGGATCCCAGCTGCCAAACCAGGGCAAAGCTCCATGTTTGTGTCCAGCGAGGTTTTTACTTTAATGATAGCATTATTCTTAGAAACATTTAGCTGTGAAATGGTTTTCATGACGTTGCTCTTGCCTTTATTAAGAATGATGACACATTCTTCCCCCCAAAAACCCCAAAACTGAACAATTTGTATATTGACATGTCCATGACTGGTCAATCACCAATAAGATTTCTCGCACTGACACAATAAAAACTCTAAAACTATTATCACGCCAAGCTGGGACAGTTGGTGAACAGCATTTGGAAAGGAGTTCTCCAAACATCCTTGAACATTCACAGGTGGTCTAATAAATTTACACAAATCTAAATGTGCACAATTCAGGTGCTTGAATTTTAAACACGTCCAAACAAATTGCAGGTAATGTTTCTCTCAAAATAGTCAAAAGTAAGTGTCTAGAAGCACAAATAACGGTGATGCTCCAGCGGGGAGTAGAGCTCCTCTGCAGCCTGTTATGCTCCTGTGCTCATCAAGGGAATGGACCACAGGTGTGACTGATTGGCACTGAATGGGCTTCAGAGGCTGCTGCAGAATAAACTGAACTCCCACACCTCCTGCTATTCGTGACAATAACAAGATCTAATGAACTTGTTTAAATGCCGAGAAGCTTCAATGATTTCTTTATTGTCTAATTTATAAATAAAAAAATTAAAAAACTGAAGCACATTTGAGAAAATCATAGAAGATAAATGTTTTGTCCGCAACTTTCAAAATATCATTTTGTTATTGGTTATTTGATGTAAATCTTTTAAACTTAAATCACAAACTGAGTATAAAAACTACACTTGACCTTTTTTTTTTTTTTGGTGGTGGTGTTTATACAACTAATGAAATAGCTCGGTACAATCAGCGCAACTGTAAAACACACTTTTATGTCTTCATGTTGAAAACCTCTGAGCAGATCCATGTTTTTAGTTGTGTGCTCCTCCGTTCTTTTCAAACTTCGGCCTAAAACCTGGTTTTGTTCATATGTTCTCTGCAGCTCACAGAAATGACTGGTTGACGTTTTTATTTTTCTGGAAACCTGCCGGGATTCTTACACTTCAAGCCATTTCTCTCCACTTTTGTGTGTCCCAGCACGCACCTTGCCTCGTCTTTTTCGGCATTCAGCCTTGGTCTGCTCTCTAATCTTTGTTTGCTTGTCTGGTTTTGCGCAGCCTCGTGTTTACCTTTTGTAAGTAATTGTAAGTAAAGCTTACCTTTTGCCTTTACAACTTGCCTCCGGAGTATTCGGCTCATCTTCTCTGACCCCTGACAGCTTTAAACACTGAGTACAAAACTAAAAAGTAAGAAAAGGGCACTGATTGAACTGGCAGTTGAAATCAGCTCAAAGGAAGGACCGTTCTTGAAAGCTCACTTTTCTTCTGTAACGTCAGCAGCACAGCATATTTTGTGTTTACACATGCTGCAATATGTCGAAACTCTACGGAAATAGTTGCTTAAGCTGGACTGGTGGTGAGGTTTGATTTTTCTCCTATAAAATCTGTTTGAGCAAGACAAGAAATCATGTTTCTAACGCTGCTGCTGCTCTTGGTTGTCAAGGGAACATTTCTGAAGATGAAGTGGGTTATGCTCTGAAAGGCCAAACTCAGATATTTGCATAAAGGCAAATATGTAAATAAAAAGGAAATCAAATCTTAACCGAACCATTTTGACTAAAGATAACCACATTGGGATCACCTCATGGAGTCAGTTGGATTCTTTGATGGTTTGGTGGAGCATTCACTTTAGGTTTCTGTTGTTCATTTTCAGGA
>JBBPBX010078099.1:0-16707 GCA_038048925.1 Garcialebias charrua | reverse complement strand
GGACCAGAACCACGTCCACCTTTTAAACACAAGGCTGTGTGAAGGTTTTAATCTAGTTCTCTTATGGACAGGGTTCTGCAAGATGTGGCTCTGGGGCCACATGTGGCCCTTCAGTCCCTCATCAGCGACTCTGTGGAGCTTTGACCCAAACTAACATGAAAATAAATAAACTTTTAACCATGAGAGGAATATAGGAGACAACACCAAGTGTAAGATAAAGACGTCTAATAAAATTAAAAGTAAATAAATGTTTTTATAAAATAAATATATGGAGCATGGAGAAACTTTGAGACTGCTACACTGCTGCTAAGTTAAATTGTTGATTTGACAGTACTGTGTGTTGGGGTTTGCTCTCAGCTACCACTATATCAAATTTCAGCTCAATATGGCAAAAAAATTAATGAGTTATAGGGATTTTTTTCTTTTTGCTAAGGTGGCCATCTTGTGTTTTTGATTTGGACAGTCTGTGATAGGGAATGCTCTCAGCTATAACCACGCCAAATTTCAGCTCTGTATGTGTAAACATAGCTGAGTTGAAGCCATTTAAATGTAGTTTTGGTGGCCATTTTGAATTATTAAAATTGAATCACCTTTTAGCTAAGGCGGCCATCTTGGATATTTGATTTGCATTAGGAATGTATAACAACTCGCTCTCAGCTACGACCAAACCGAATTTCAGCTCAATATCTCAAAGAAAAATTTAGTTCTATTCAATTTTGTGTTTGCTGAGATAGCCGTGGTAGCCATCTTGAATCAAAATGGCTCCAAACGTTAATCAGTTCTAGAGATACATCTGATGGTTAATTTCTGTTAAGGCCCCCCCATAGCTCTGCGTTCGGCCGTACGCCGTACTACGCGCGCGTTCTGTGCGTGCGCGTTCGCCCGCACAGCTCTGCGTTCGTTCTTGCGTTTTCGCTCCAAATTCACAGCGCAGAGCGTTCGCTGATTGGTCATTTGCTGACACGCCTACTGAATTGATTGACAGGTCGGGGGGAGAAAAAAAAGGCGAGCCGGCAGCTTCACACAGCTTCAGCCGCAGCGGTGTTATATCTTATTAAAAAGTTCTAAAAAAAATAAATAAAAACAGGGAGCGCTGGTCCTGCAGCCCACCAGGAAATTTGCAGAACCTCGCGCAGCCACGTTGGACACAAGTTTAATTCGCTCGCGACAAATTCATTCATTTCCTCATCATTTCAGTCATGGAGTCAGCGGAGGAGGAAGCGATCACTTGACTTTTGTCAAAAAAACCCAAAGAAAAGGCCAGATCAGGGATGAAGAAGAGGAATTTAATATATTTGTGTCACATACAAAACAATCTGGCGCCGGGCAGTTTATTGTGAGGCTTTGCGTTTGCATACACGGTCGTAAAATTTGAGCTTGCCCCTACATGGTGCGCTTGTGCCTCTGCGTACGTACGGCGTACGTACGGCGTAGTGCGGCGTACGGCCGAACACAGATCTATGAGGGGGCCTTTAAGCCCGAGATACACTGAAGCAGACTCCGTATACGCGCGTATACGTGCGTATACGCGCGTATACGGAGCCGCTGCTACACTCGGCTTTCGTTCTCGCGTAGATTCTCGTGTTTTCGCTCCAAATTCTAACGTCATTTCCTCCGTACCGTCACTTCCGCTAGTTTTTCGCTCCAAACGCTCGCGTTCTCCTTGTTGTAATATGAGCAGCTGAGCACGGAGTGCTTTTCCTGCAGCCCACAGCCCACCACAGCCCACCAGGGAATATATAAAACATCGCGCACCCAGGTAGGACCTGAATTCATTCATTTCATTCATCGAGTGAACGGAGGAAGAAGCGGTTACTTGACTTTAGGCAAAAAAACAAAAGAAAAGGCCCGATCAGCGATAAAAAAGAGGAATTTATTTCATTTGTGTAACATACAAAACAGTCCGGCGCCGGGGAAGTTTAGGTCAGACACCGCGCATCGCGTATGCGAATCGCGTATGCGTAGTAAAAAAATACTTTTGCGCGTACTTGCCCTGAGGGGCTACGCTGCGTACGGGGCGTACGTACGCTGCGTATTGGCGTATCGTGAGGACGCTCGAGTGTATCTCGCCCTTTAGCTTCAAACCAACAGTGACTTTTTAAGAAGTCATGTGACCTCACAGCAGCAGTTAGTGTGAAGTGTTCTATCAGGTGTTTTGGTTGGGAAAGATGGCCTCTCTGTTTGCAAATTGTGTTGTCATGTTAACTCAAAATGCCAATAAAATTATTAGCACACATCACGGTGCCGAGCCGGTCGTTTTGATTAAACATATGTGGGGGGGTGCGGGTACATGTTGTGGTTTGGGCCACATTAAAGTTGACGGAAGAGTAAGATCTAAATAAAGTTAAGAAACCTGAAGTCAGGTGGATAATAAGAGGCGCTGCCTTGTACGAGGTAGGACTCGTGTTTGATCAGATTTTTGTCTCCTGTCTTGGGACAGAAGTTGTTTTTTCTTTCTTTCCTCCTCAACAGTTTTTAATAATCTGTGTATCAGTTATAACTGTGTTCACATCCTTGGGAGGGACCAGAACCGAGTCCTGACAGCTGCCTGCTCAAACTGACTGATGGCTTCATATTTAAAAACACTTTGATTTAAATTAAGTCCTAATTAACCGGAGAGACGCCCGGACTCAGCTGTCTGTCTGTTTCTGCTCCATAAAACCAGAAGCTGTTTGTCGGCCCGCTGATTCACCGTCTGCTGGTTTTTTTTCTTGCCGCCTGCCCTGTGGTTCTCTGTGGTTCTGGTCCAGGTTGGCTCAGGTCAGGTCCAGGAAAGTTGGTTCTGTCCTTAGTGTGCTCTCCTTTGGTCTGGTTCACCTCCTGCTGATCACTAGGTCAACGTCTACTGAGGGACAGGATGGACCACTGGCCCATACCAGAACCTGAGCTGGGCTTCAGCAGGTTTCTGGAACCAAGAAAAAGGCTCTTCATTGGGGAACTTGGTCCTTGAACGCATCACAAAGCTCTAAGAGGAGGGGATGGAGCTGCAATCCCAGTTTATTAAAAGACTCGTTTCTTAAACGCACCACGCTGCTCTTTGAGAAGTGGGCGGAGCTCCAATCTCAGACCATTTGGGGACTTGGTCTTTGAACGCCTTGCTCACACTCGGCTGCTTTTTAATTAATCTTTATTTTTCCTTTTGGATTTGACGACGTGTAAGCCCCGGCAGAATGGAGGGGGGCGAGTCACAGATGAAGTTCTGATTTGCTGCAGCCTGTGGTGGGTTCTGTGGCCCGCGGCAGGTTCTGGCAGCAGAGCGGTTCCACCTGCAGGGCTGCAGCTTCTAATGAGCCCACTAATGGTTCTGGTGGATTTTAAACTCAAAGCTTCTTTTGGTGTAAATGATGCTGAAGCTGGACCGGACTTCCCAACACCAGCTTTCATCTCCAGGAGGAAGACCTGACCTGGCCCCTGATCCAGAACCTGATCCAGGACCTGATCCAGGACCTGATCCAGGATCTGATCCAGGACCTGATCCAGGACCTGATCCAGGACCTGATCCAGGGCCTGGTCTGGGACCGTAGCAGCTCCTCCTTCATTACACCTCCTCTTCTGTTCAATCAATCTAATGACATTTATTGTCTCAAAGGCCACAGATCTGTAGTGTCTCCCAGCATGCTCCCCCCTCCTCCCCCTCCTCTGTCAGACACGTTGACGTCTTCAGGTGAGAAGCTCGGAGATGTTTTCACAGTTAAAACTCGTCTCCAGGTGTTTGAGCGCTGACGTCTGCCAAGAAAAGTGAAAATGTCGTTTAATCTGTCGATTACACTGAAAAACTACATTTTTATTTTAATCTCCTGGAAGCTCATTTTCCTTCTGTTCGTTTGACACCAGAATTTATTTTTGTTATATTTCTTCACGATTGGATTAAAAATATAAATAAATAGTTTCAGTTCATTAATTAAGTCAGGGTTTCATAAACTCCTTTAAAAAAAGTTTACATTAAATTATTTAGATAAAAAAAGGCAGGACGTTTCCTCATTCATCTTTAACTTCCAGCGGTTCTGTTGTTCCCACTTTGTGATGTTTCCTTCTGCACCCAGAGGTTCTGATGAGAAGGAGACCAGCAGGTGTTTTGTCCAACTGAGGACAAGGCTGGGCTGCAGGTGGGCCGGTCCAGAACCTGTTCCCTCTTCTTCCTCAACCACACCATCACAGAACTGAACTGGTACAGCCCCAGAGCATGCTGCTACCACCGCCGTGCTTAACACTGGGTCCAGTGTTCTTTGAGGTTGTGTTTTTTTTTCTGGTTGAGTTCATTTTTATCTCGTCCAGAAGGTTCTTCTTTGTTTGTGGGATTCAACCTCTGGAACCCAGATGCAAGCGCAGAACCAGGCTCTTGCACTTGTTGTTGACAGTTAATGGAATAGTTTTCATTTGATACTATTTCTATCTCAACATGTGATTCTCGACCTGCCATTGTGTATCTGTTCCTCTCAAACCCAGCTGGTCGAAGCAGATGACCACTTGTCCTGAGCCTGGTTCTGCTAAAGGTTTCTTCCTCATGAGGGAGTTTTTCCTTTCCACTGTCGCCTTCATGCTTGCTCAAGATGAGAGTTCTGTGATGGAGTTAAATTCAAAATAATCCTCAGATAAATAAAGCTAAATTATCATTTTTATATATGGTAAATGGTAAATGGAGCTTATTTATATATCGTTCTGTTCAGTGCCCTGAGACGACTTCTGTTGTGACTCTGCGCTTTATAACTAAACTGAATTGAACTGAACTGACAGCAGTCTGAACGCTGTGGTTCTGTGGGTCTACATGGTTCTGTCAGCTGTTGATGGATGGTTCTTGATGTGGTTCTGACTGCGAGATCAAAGATCATGGCGGTCCAGATCAGACCTGTACGGAAGGGTATTGCTGTCATCCATGAAATAATATTTTTTCAGCTTATGTAGTAAAAACGTGATATGTATGTAGTAATAATGTGATATTATGTAGTAAAAACGTGATATTATGTAGTAAAAATGTGATGTGCTATTATCACGTTTTTACTACATAATATCACATTTATACTGCATACGTATCACGTTTTTACTACATAATATTGCGTTTTTATTACATAAATCACGTTATTACTACATACGTATCACATTTTTACTACATATCACATTTTTACTATATACTTATCACATTTTTACTACATAATATCACGCATTTACTACATAATATCATGTTTTTACTACATACTATCACGTATTTACTACATACATATCACATTTTTACTACATAATATCACATTTTTACTACATAACATCACGTTATTACTACATACGTATCACATTTTTACTACATAATATCACGTTTTACTACATACTTATCACGTTTTTACTACATACTTATCGTGTTTTTACTACATAATATCACGTTTTTACTACATAATATCACTTTTTTACTACATACGTATCACATTTTTACTACATAATATCACGCATTTACTACATAATATCACGTTTTTACTACATACTATCACGTATTTACTACATACATATCACGTTTTTACTACATAATATCACATTTTTACTACATAATATCACGTTATTACTACATACGTATCACATTTTTACTACATAATATCATGTTTTACTACATACTTATCACGTTTTTACTACATACTTATCATGTTTTTACTACATAATATCACGTTTTTACTACATAATATCACGTTATTACTACATACGTATCACATTTTTACTACATAATATCACGCATTTACTACATAATATCACGTATTTACTACATACATATCACGTTTTTACTACATAATATCACATTTTTACTACATAATATCACGTTATTACTACATACATATCACATTTTTACTACATAATATCACGTTTTACTACATACTTATCACGTTTTTACTACATACTTATCATGTTTTTACTACATAATATCACGTTTTTACTACATAATATCACATTTTTACTACATACGTATCACGTTTTTACTACAAAAGCTCAAAATATATTATTTCATGGATGACAGCAATACCCTTCCGTAGCCTGACATAATTTTATCTTTAGAAGCAGAAATAAAAACTATAAAAACAGTTTTTAAAAAAATTTCTGAAATATTCTGGTGTCAAACTGGATCCTCAGACCCTCTTTGCTCTGATATTAATAGTAGCCCTAATAAGAAAACCCTCAGCGTTTTAGAGGCGGTGCGTTCGTGTGCCTGTTGGGCGTGCGGAGCCGAACGTTCCTGGTTTCTGGGTTTGCTCCTCACATTTCTGTGCAGCAGGAAGTCGTCATCGTGAGGTGTTTGCTTCACGCTGCGTAACACTCCTGCCCTCTGTTCGCACTGACGCTGCAGTGACACCGGTGACGGCTGGCAGCCAAAAGAGCCGTGAAAACAACAGAAAAACGCCAGAAGAGAAGCAGCGGCAGCAACACTTCACCTCCTGCGGCGAATCAAAGCCGAGGAAGTAATAAAAACAAATCAAAGCGGCGGAGAGCCGGAGCGGAGAGCGGCCCGGGCCGAGCAGCACTCGACAGGAAGCGTCGTCGTGGCGTTTGTTCAGCAAAATGAAACACTCAGGACCGTTTTCACCTGCTCAGGCAGGCATATGGCCCGCAAGTTAAAAATAAAGACAATGCGCATACATTAGCATACATAATGCAGCGCGACCCCCATTTAATATGCAAATTCCCTGAAATATTACTGAACACCTTCTGTTCGGAGGGAATACATTTGAATTTGCAATTAGAATTATCCTCCATAATTAATGAAAAGCGTCACTTTTTGGCTCCTCGCTAATTTGATTAAACATGTCGACGAGGCGTTTAGAGGCGCTGCTGGACTGTAGGAGAAAACAGCCAGAGTCATGTGACCGGGAGACCTGGAGGGGGCACTCACTGAAGTTTTAAAGTATTTTACGCCCTCGTCTCTGTCTGCCAGGGGGATCTCAGGTCTGACTCACGGCTTCTGTTGAGGTTTATCCTGCAGGTCAAAGGTCACAGGAAGTGGAACTCTACCTTAGTTTTCCTCCTCCTCCTCCCCTCTGATGAATATTAATGATATTTGTAATAAAGTGTCTCTCTGACTGAGGCCTGTTTGTACAGCAGAGATCAGATTATTACGGTCTGTAACGCCCCAGGACGTCGCTGTAAGTGTGTGTTTTCATGTTAACAGCAAATATAACCTTAATTAAAACAGTAAAGCACTCGTTAAAGGCTTCAGCTGAAACTCGTTAGCGGTGAGTCTTCGTCACCTCTCCGATGTGTCTGACAGAAACACTCCGGGGGATTTTTTTTAATTCGCCTTTTATTCAAACGGCAACGGTTCCATTGAAACTATTTAATTTTGATCGTTTAAATGAAACAATTAATCTTTTAACAGCTTTAATTTGAAGCTTGACTTTAAGAAATTATTGTGACGTTTGTGCTGCTGAGGCGTCGCTCCGTCACCTCTCGGCGGAAACGCCAATCAGAGGTCAAAGGTCAGATTTAGATTTAAGTTTCAGACATTTGTTTCTTACAAATTTTCAAAGAAGAGTTTATAATTTTAGGGTTAGAAATCGGACTTGTTTGCTGATGGGACATTTTTTGTTTCTTTTACAAAGTTAAATTGAAATGGATTAGCCTTATTTTGCATAATCTACAATAATCTATCACAGTTTTATTCAAACTATTCAAAATAAAAGTTGCAGAGACACGTCCCTTTACTGTCGCCAGCTAAAGGAAAAATATTGCAACAAACAAAAAGCCTTGTTAACCATTTGATTATTTTATTTTTCATAATCACTGTTTTAATTTGGGCTAACATAACATTGGCAATTACCGTTATTAATTTAATTAATAAGATTTTTGTTTATCTCCTACAAAATCTCCATCTTGGTGTTTCATGGGCTTCATTTGGGTTCTGACCCAAACTCTGGAAGCCTCTGTGACACCACAGAGCAGAGATATTCAATTGGTGGCCCGGGGGCCAAATCAGGCCCACGAGTGAACTCTGTTCGGGTCACCAATGGGTTCGTTTTTAAATAAAACTATATTTTAAATCACAAAACAAACTTAATGACAATAACTGCTGGACGTGTGGCCCCTGAGCCATTTAGTTGAATAGCCCTGCCATAGAGCATCAGAACAGGACTGGATCCTGGAGAGGTTCTGGACACTGACCGGACCGGTGCAGCACCTTGGTTCTTTTGTTTTTGACCCGTTCTGTTGTAGATCAGCTGCTGTGTTTGGGATCTTTGTCCCTTGTCTTTAAAACGTTTTAATTGCGGATACATTTCCAGTGGGAAACGCGATGCTATTTGCGCTAGCGTTTCTATGACATTTATTCATGTGATCTATGCTATTCATATTCATCTATGTTAACAGGTGCCTGTAAATAATAAGGGTTTTTAGACCTATTATTGTACTCCTTGTTAGACAAAAAACATATACGCCCATGGTTTATTTTAGAAGAATAAACACAGATGTATACAGGTAGTCCCCGACTTACGACGGAGTTCCGTTCCTACGCGGCGTCATAAAGCGAATTTTGACGTAAGTCGGAACATACTAAAAAAAGTACAGTACAGTACTGTACAGTTACCAAGCACTTAGCCTATCCTAACACAGTTTTTAAAGACGAAGGAGCAAGTTGAATCGTCTCCCTCCTACCTAGCAGGCTCCATTCACATAAAGGGAGCTAGCTGGCTAACTACAGTAGCTTGCTGTACGTGGCCTACCTCTGTCTGTCTGTCCATCTAATATGTTTTACAACGTAAAACGGCCGTCAGCTCGGTCCATCTGCCGTATTCTGTTGTAAAACTGCCGTCAACCTCTGTCCAGAGAGTTTACTCTCCCCCTGTACTGTTCACTGCTTTTCTGATTCTGCCTTGAAGCTCCGTCCAGAGCGGGTCTTTCTGTGTTTTTCCACTGCCAAGCTACTGCTTCTGCCGAACCGGAAGGAACTCGGAACTCGGCTTTCAAAATAAAAAAATTCAAAATTATTATTATTTTTTTAAATGAAGATGCGTGACGTAACCACGAAACGTCGTAACTCGAGACCGTCGTAACCCGAGGACTACCTGTATGTTTTATGATAAAACATACGTGTCTGTGTTTATTCTTCTAAAATAAACCATAGACACTTAAGTTTGTCCAGTTAGTATTTCTGTCTGATTTTCAGTTTCACGATGTTTTGGACCAACAGGAGCTCACCAGTACATTCACAAACCTGAGAGTTTTATAATCGAATCGAGGCGTTTGGATTTATAACCGGACTGCGAGTTTCCTAAAGACTCCCACCTCGACTGGCTGAACATGTTTGTTCTGGTTCTGTTGCAGAAGACTTGTGGTCCCTTCAGAACTGAACTCTGACAAACCCGTCGTGCTGCCATGTTGGTTTTCTCCTGCAGCCTTTCCAAATAAGCCATACTTTTAAAATTACCCTGTCGTGACCTTTGACCTTTAACCTGCTAACTTAGGCCTATGGAGTCTGAGATGGAGCTCGTTGCACAGTCTGACCTTGGGGTGAATTTGCTGGCAGATGGATGAAAACCTGAGAGTAAAACAAACTCTGCTTTGTGTTTCTCCTGTTGTTTGCTCATGAATATCAGAGGTTAAGCTCTTAATTTCTGCCTTTTCTTGGCGTTTAGAGCAGTTTGAAGGAGACCCGTCTCTGATCTCTGCCACCACAGCTTCCTGTGATGCTGGTTGAAAACCAGCTCCCTCGTGTCATTATTAGGACCTTTGAACGAGGACGGCAGCAGATTTCCGTCCTCCCTGAAATCCACGGTTCAGCCTTCAGAAATGAAAGAGAAGTCGGGGACCTTCAGGACGATCTGGTCCTCGCTTCCTCCCTCCTGCCTCAGATGTCCGTGGCTCGGCCGGCCGAGCGCGGCCCAAGGTCAGACCAGATGGCGCTGCTGGCCTCACCTTGCTGCTGACCGCTGGTCCCGGCGCCGCCGAGCCGCCGCCAAACAGATGGAGAATAGCTTTAAAGCCCTCGACGTGCAGCGGCGCTTCAGCAGGCGGACCGGAGGAGGGAAAAAAAAAAAGTTTTCTCTGAGCTGTTTGTGCCAATTAGGTGTTGTCTTTCTTTACTCCTTCGTTTTGAACGTAAGTGCGTTTAATTTGGCTCCTCCGTCCCACGTCCGCTTTCTGTGCGACTTCAAAGCCGAGTAAATTACATTTACTTTGTAATGTTTGCATCATTATTCCTCGTCTTCATCAGCAGCCAATCAGCACCGTGTTTCTGTTCGAGGCCACG
Organism: Garcialebias charrua; assembly: GCA_038048925.1. Lineage (NCBI taxonomy): Eukaryota > Metazoa > Chordata > Actinopteri > Cyprinodontiformes > Rivulidae > Garcialebias > Garcialebias charrua. The sequence goes on along the minus strand of JBBPBX010078099.1, from coordinate 6,497 downwards.
CTTTATGAAAAAAAAAAAAAAGAAAACTCAGGATGCAGTTTTCACCAGCTTTTCTAGATGTTTTCTGTCCAACAAGCTCCTGTAATCTATTTAAAACCTGGTTTATTTTCAGCTTTTCTCTGATGAAGTTGATTTTTTTTAAGGTTTTTGGTCAAATTTTTGACAAGAAAACTTTCTTTTCCTCCACGAGGAACAGTGAGCTCTGACTCCTGATAGCAGAACATCATACGATGGAGCTGAAATGCACTAAAATCTGTTTGAAATCCCCCGTAGACGTCAGAGGTCAGTTTTTATTGAGTGGTTAAATACAGCCCCGTTTCTGTTTGCGTCAAGTTGGACTTCTCAAAACTGATCTGATGTTCTCACATCTTTAACACTTTCCACACAATCACAGGTTTATTTGGATTAAATAATTTTTTGACAAAGCTTTAAAGCCCCACTGACAGGATTTTTTAATTTTCATAAAATTGCTCAAAATATATATCTTTTATCATTTAAATATGTTCATTTTTGCAAACAAAATGCTAAATCACTTTAATTATGCTTTAAAAGTGATTTTGAACTTCAAGCCGTGTTTAATCATGGGAAATCCAATTACACACGAACGCACCATCTGTGATGTAACACTGGGCAGAGGGCTCTGGTCTCTTTAATAGCGGACCATTTAAAACCCGACGAATTTAGCAATCTATGTGAAGATTTGAGCTATTTGTCTTCATTTTGGGAAGCAGAAAATAGTTTGGGTGATGGAACAAGAAACAACAGGATCTAATTTAGGTCTGATGCTGTATCAGACTTACCTTCATGTCGAGCTGCTCATACCTGCGCACTGTGACAAGCCCAGAGCTCTGCCCGGTGTGACATCACAGATGGTGCGTTCGGGTGTAATCAGATTTCCCATGATTAAACACGGCTTGAAGTTCAAAATCACTTTTAAAGCAAAATTAAAGTGATTTATCATTTTGTTTGCATAAAGGAACATATTTAAATGATAAAATATATATATTTTGAGCAATTTTATGAATAGTAAAAAAATCATGTCGGTGGACCTTTAAGTTAAGTCTGATTTTAGCCATTTTTACTGCAGTTTCTCCACCAAACTGTAGTATTTCTGTCTTCTTCCACCCTCTGAGCCTCTTCCTGCTGTAGATGGTTTCCTCTCAAGCCCAAACTCCCGTTGACGTCCACTGTTTCTGATCTCAGAACGTTCTCTTCCAAAAAGGAAGTGAAGACTTTTGTTTCTCTACTTGTTTCTCCTCCATAAAACCCTGTAGAACCATCAACACCATCAGGATCCAGGGTTTAAAGACAGAGAAACGGGAAGATGTTTGAACCTGCAGTTTCCAAATAAAGCTCATGGATACCCTTCAGATTAAGAGTCACAGCTTAGATTATTATTAGATTGTGTTGGGCTTTAGAGAAGAGCGTTGACTGATGTTTTGTTACAGCGTGTGGAGTTCACAGCTGAACCTGACCTTCAGTTTATAGCAGCTTAAATAAAGTAAAATATGTCAGTTTAAAATAAAACATATTTTTATGATTTATTTAACGTCTGATGTTATTTATTAAATATTACGTCATCCTTCTACAGCCCTGCCTCATTAAGTTCTGTCATGAATTAGTTTTTTCTTATATTCTGATTTTATTTTTACGCATTTGTCGAGTTTTTCCTAATTTATTTATAACATGTACTAAACTTCGCTTTAAGCCCCAGTAATTTTTTTTAACATGCTGCAAAAATAATCACATTCATCTCTAAAAAACATCAGTTTGTGATTTAAAGTCTCCTGAAATAAGACATTTTGTCACATAAAAGCTCAATTTAAATGAAAGTTAATCTGATTTTTCTGCTTTTATGAACTATCATTGACCAGCTTCCATACATGGTGTTCTATGGGGGGAATAAAAAACAACGTGAATAACTGTTTGAAACAAATTCAGGGGGGATGGTGTTTACATCATTTGCATTAAAGTCTGACGGTTTTGTCTCAGTAATTAGTGAGTCTGTGAAGTTTCCAGGAGCTGTTTAGGTGACAGTCTGCAGCATTTTATTTCCCTTCACTTTGAGCCGAAGCATCAGCTGGAAAGGTTAAAGTGGCACGAAGCGATATTGAAGCGAAATGGTTGGGAGGCAAGCCCCAGGCATTTATTCAAATAACCATTTTTCCCCCTTTTCCCCTTAATTTTGGTTCAATAAAGCCGGACGCTCAGCCATCAGCAGTCAGACTCTTAATTAAAAAGCTCAGCGGCTGGACGAGCTGCAGGAAGCCTGTTTGGAATAATAATATCCGTAAAGAGAAACGTTTGTCAGGCTGATAATCTGTGGAGCTGCTTCTGACATCTCATCACATCAGCTAAAGAAAGACGTTTGATTTAAAGTCAACAGATCAGCTGGAACGACCGGTGGATCGTAAAACTGAACGCAACAGCTGTTAGCTTATTGTTAGCTTCAGCTAGAAACAAAGGTTAAACAAAAATTGAACTAAATCTTTCCAAGAAATTAAATAAAGTAACACAATGTCTCAGTTCAACAAAACATGTGACCAATTAACTAATTTTACTACAAAAATAACTGAAAACAACTAAAACATCTTGCTAAATGCTAGCACGTCTTAAACTCTTTTTTTAAATGATTTATCAAAACTGCATTAACTCTAAAATATGGTGTATCAATATAATTCAACTATTTGCCTGTAAATTAATAAAGTTAAAAACTAAAATTTACTTGAAATTATCAAGACATCTGATGCTAATGTTGCTAACTAGCTTGTTGCAGATTGCTTCAGAGCCTGTACGATTCTCTAAAGTTTTTTTTTTTTAAGCAACAATTTTTCCTATTCATAATTTGATTATTGTCTAAGTTTGGTGACTTAACTTTTGTAGTAAGACTTGCTTTATTCATGTTAAACTAGATGCTAATGATTTGTGCTGCAAAAGCTAATTTGGCTAATGTAGCTATAACGGCTTGTAAATGGGGTAATCCTGAATTTAATGTAAAAAACAAACACAATACTTTAAGAAATATACTAGTCATTTATTTCACAATTTGTTTACTTTTTATTCTTGATTCTTGCATCTAAAGTTTATAAATATGACTTTAAAACAGTTCGCCTGACAATTCATGTGGCTAATATTTTAGCTTGTCTTTTGGTGTATTGCATTGTTCATGCTAACATAGCTAACTAACTGTTTTTTAATGGATTGCTTAATAATTTTATGACTAGATGTTTGGAAATAATTTTGTTTTCAAGTATTCTTTTGTGCTAATAATTTAAGCTGCCTAAATGCTAATTTGGCCAATAGCTAACAGCTTGAAAATACACTAATCCTGATTTTAGTGGTGGAAATAAAGAACCTTTTAGTTAATATTTAGATGGTGTAGTGGCAGGGCTTCCGACTTGGGACCCGAAGGACGCGGGTTCGCGCCCCGGCCACTACACACCTTGGGGTGTCTATGAGTGCACACCTAATTCTCCAGCTCCCCGGGCGCTTTCTGGCTGCTCACTGCACCACCTGGTGGTGGTTTGGTTAAATGCAGAGACGAATTTCGTCTGTGTATGGGAAACATACACAGATGACAGACAAAGACATTATTATTATTATTATTATTATTAAGGCAAGAAAGTTAATTCTCAATAGTCCAGGTATCAAATCCGCTCATTCTCAATCAGTTCATCTGGACAGTTTCTTTTTAGCAGAAACGTTTCACCCTCACTCCAGAGGGCTTCCTCAGTCAGAGTAGTCCAAAGCACACTGAAGTTAACCCACCAAGTAAGCAACTTATGTGGACCAACCAGTTTGCTGTAGCCAAGATGGTTTCTGGGGGCGTGTCCCTCGTCGACTCCTCCCAGGCAGGCAGACATGTCCAAAGTGGTTCAAGACAAGAAAGTTAATTCTCAATAGTCCAGGTATCAAATCCGCTCATTCTCAATCAGTTCATCTGGACAGTTTCTTTTTAGCAGAAACGTTTCACCCTCACTCCAGAGGGCTTCCTCAGTCAGAGTAGTCCAAAGCACACTGAAGTTAACCCACCAAGTAAGCAACTTATGTGGACCAACCAGTTTGCTGTAGCCAAGATGGTTTCTGGGGGCGTGTCCCTCGTCGACTCCTCCCAGGCAGGCAGACATGTCCAAAGTGGTTCAAGACAAGAAAGTTAATTCTCAATAGTCCAGGTATCAAATCCGCTCATTCTCAATCAGTTCATCTGGACAGTTTCTTTTTAGCAGAAACGTTTCACCCTCACTCCAGAGGGCTTCCTCAGTCAGAGTAGTCCAAAGCACACTGAAGTTAACCCACCAAGTAAGCAACTTATGTGGACCAACCAGTTTGCTGTAGCCAAGATGGTTTCTGGGGGCGTGTCCCTCGTCGACTCCTCCCAGGCAGGCAGACATGTCCAAAGTGGTTCAAGACAAGAAAGTTAATTCTCAATAGTCCAGGTATCAAATCCGCTCATTCTCAATCAGTTCATCTGGACAGTTTCTTTTTAGCAGAAACGTTTCACCCTCACTCCAGAGGGCTTCCTCAGTCAGAGTAGTCCAAAGCACACTGAAGTTAACCCACCAAGTAAGCAACTTATGTGGACCAACCAGTTTGCTGTAGCCAAGATGGTTTCTGGGGGCGTGTCCCTCGTCGACTCCTCCCAGGCAGGCAGACATGTCCAAAGTGGTTCAAGACAAGAAAGTTAATTCTCAATAGTCCAGGTATCAAATCCGCTCATTCTCAATCAGTTCATCTGGACAGTTTCTTTTTAGCAGAAACGTTTCACCCTCACTCCAGAGGGCTTCCTCAGTCAGAGTAGTCCAAAGCACACTGAAGTTAACCCACCAAGTAAGCAACTTATGTGGACCAACCAGTTTGCTGTAGCCAAGATGGTTTCTGGGGGCGTGTCCCTCGTCGACTCCTCCCAGGCAGGCAGACATGTCCAAAGTGGTTCAAGACAAGAAAGTTAATTCTCAATAGTCCAGGTATCAAATCCGCTCATTCTCAATCAGTTCATCTGGACAGTTTCTTTTTAGCAGAAACGTTTCACCCTCACTCCAGAGGGCTTCCTCAGTCAGAGTAGTCCAAAGCACACTGAAGTTAACCCACCAAGTAAGCAACTTATGTGGACCAACCAGTTTGCTGTAGCCAAGATGGTTTCTGGGGGCGTGTCCCTCGTCGACTCCTCCCAGGCAGGCAGACATGTCCAAAGTGGTTCAAGACAAGAAAGTTAATTCTCAATAGTCCAGGTATCAAATCCGCTCATTCTCAATCAGTTCATCTGGACAGTTTCTTTTTAGCAGAAACGTTTCACCCTCACTCCAGAGGGCTTCCTCAGTCAGAGTAGTCCAAAGCACACTGAAGTTAACCCACCAAGTAAGCAACTTATGTGGACCAACCAGTTTGCTGTAGCCAAGATGGTTTCTGGGGGCGTGTCCCTCGTCGACTCCTCCCAGGCAGGCAGACATGTCCAAAGTGGTTCAAGACAAGAAAGTTAATTCTCAATAGTCCAGGTATCAAATCCGCTCATTCTCAATCAGTTCATCTGGACAGTTTCTTTTTAGCAGAAACGTTTCACCCTCACTCCAGAGGGCTTCCTCAGTCAGAGTAGTCCAAAGCACACTGAAGTTAACCCACCAAGTAAGCAACTTATGTGGACCAACCAGTTTGCTGTAGCCAAGATGGTTTCTGGGGGCGTGTCCCTCGTCGACTCCTCCCAGGCAGGCAGACATGTCCAAAGTGGTTCAAGACAAGAAAGTTAATTCTCAATAGTCCAGGTATCAAATCCGCTCATTCTCAATCAGTTCATCTGGACAGTTTCTTTTTAGCAGAAACGTTTCACCCTCACTCCAGAGGGCTTCCTCAGTCAGAGTAGTCCAAAGCACACTGAAGTTAACCCACCAAGTAAGCAACTTATGTGGACCAACCAGTTTGCTGTAGCCAAGATGGTTTCTGGGGGCGTGTCCCTCGTCGACTCCTCCCAGGCAGGCAGACATGTCCAAAGTGGTTCAAGACAAGAAAGTTAATTCTCAATAGTCCAGGTATCAAATCCGCTCATTCTCAATCAGTTCATCTGGACAGTTTCTTTTTAGCAGAAACGTTTCACCCTCACTCCAGAGGGCTTCCTCAGTCAGAGTAGTCCAAAGCACACTGAAGTTAACCCACCAAGTAAGCAACTTATGTGGACCAACCAGTTTGCTGTAGCCAAGATGGTTTCTGGGGGCGTGTCCCTCGTCGACTCCTCCCAGGCAGGCAGACATGTCCAAAGTGGTTCAAGACAAGAAAGTTAATTCTCAATAGTCCAGGTATCAAATCCGCTCATTCTCAATCAGTTCATCTGGACAGTTTCTTTTTAGCAGAAACGTTTCACCCTCACTCCAGAGGGCTTCCTCAGTCAGAGTAGTCCAAAGCACACTGAAGTTAACCCACCAAGTAAGCAACTTATGTGGACCAACCAGTTTGCTGTAGCCAAGATGGTTTCTGGGGGCGTGTCCCTCGTCGACTCCTCCCAGGCAGGC
>JBBPBX010078098.1:0-16707 GCA_038048925.1 Garcialebias charrua | reverse complement strand
TTTCTTCTGCAATCTTTTATGGGGGATTGTGTTTAGCATGTATGCCCTCAGAAAACACAACAGTTCTTCAAACATGCCTTTGCTCAGTGCAAACTAATAAATGCTGTATTTTACATTGGAAATATGTACAGTATATTTATAGATTTTGATGTGAGGTGGGCTTTGATGTTAAGCGTCCTTTGATTCATTTATGATACTGGCATCCGCAGCCTGAACAGTATACTCACAGTGGAGTATTTCTGTGCTGCAAAAGCTCAGAACATTATTTGCAAGCAGAGCGGTGAGTGATGATCAGCAAACAAATGTCTGGCGATAAAAGAACAGGAGAAAATCTCACTGAGGAAAGCAAGATGGTGTAGTGGCAGGGTTTCCGACTTGGGACCCGAAGGACGCGGGTTCGCGCCCCGGCCACTACACACCTTGGGGTGTCTATGAGTGCACACCTAATTCTCCAGCTCCCCGGGTGCTTTCTGGCTGCTCACTGCACCACCTGGTGGTGGTTGGGTTAAATGCAGAGACGAATTTCGTCTGTGTATGGGAAACATACACAGATGACAGGAAAAGACATTATTATTATAAGAAGGACAAACAAAAGCTAAAGGCCAAATAAAAACAGCTAAAACTTGGCCAAATTGTCTCTGATTAGTACCACATTTCTGTTCATTTTTATTTTTTTTAAGGAAAACTGGTTAGGGGGAGGTGGGGGGTTAAACATTATATTGAGTAATTTCTCCCTACGAAGTATAGTATTCTGTACAATTTATTATGTTTAAAGTTACACACGAAAATGTAGTTTAAGGACAAATAAAATATTTTTTTAACTTTTGCTGCAGTTCTTATTGAAAAAAGCTGTGTTGATTTAGAAAACTCTTAATTTAGCATTATGTTACAAATACAGTAACGTAGATTCATTTTCCTCTTCTCTGTGTTTATTTTTTGCTATTTTCATTGGTCTGATAATACAGTACATGTGTCAATAAATGAATAAGACTGTTATTAAATTTATATTTTATATAAAAATGTACGTGAATGTTTCTAGCACTGAAATGTTTTAGCATAAATTACAATACTTTTTAATATGTCAACATCTGACCAATTATTGCAACAAAATGACAAATATATCTGTGCTTGAATGTTTTCATCAAGAAATACAGTATAGAAGCTAAACAAAGCCACACTATGTCTCAACCAATTCAAGATAAAATCATTTTTTTTATTTTCTTCACTAAGTTCGGCTACATTATTATATTTATACTAAATGGTATGCAAAATTAAAAACCTATGCACGGAGTTATTCTATGAGTAGAGGTTAGATGCACCAAAATGTCAGATGAAGTCAAGTCATCTTTATTTCTAGAGCACAGTTAAAACAGATAAACTGTTATCAAGGTGCTTCACAAACAACATCAAAGAGATTTTAAAAATTACAGAAACCGTAACACACACTAATGGTAAGACTATGAAATTAACAGCAGTAAAATTATAATAAAAATGTATAAGAACAGCATTAAAATGAAAACACAGGATATACACTAAGTCAGCTCACACAGTATGAAACGCCAGAGAGAACAGATGGTTTTTAGCAGGGATTTGAACATGTGAAGTGAGGTGGCCTGCCTAATGTTGGGGGGCAGGTTGTTCCAAAATTTGGGGCAGATGACTGAAAACGCCCGATCTCCTCGGAGCTTTAGTAAGGTTTTTGGAACCGCCAAAAGCAGCTGATCGGATAAAGGTTCTGGTCTGTAGAAACGTACATGAAAATATATGAAGAAAGGCCCCTGCACTGTGCCCCCAGCTCAGAACAGATCTATTGGGTCAATAAATCAGTTCTGTGCACAGGAATAAGAGAGCAGACCTTTCTTTATTCATTCTCAAGGAGTTATTCTATCCCAGAAAAAAGCCCAACCAGAAGCAACCTGTTTGTTATCTGACCTTTACATCATTCGCTTGCCCATAAACAAAAGTTAAAATGAGCAGCTGCCCACAGATTCCCAACATTTTCACCTTTAGATTTGTTTGTTTTAACACTGACTGCAGTTTTTGACTGTAAGAGCAAACATGTGTCATCATGCTTTCCTGATTCCAGCGGGGATATTCCAGACAGGAGGTTCAACAAACTGAGTTTATCTTTTAAATCTGAGTAAAGTGCTCTTAAATGGGGAAACTCTGAGTTTTCAGTTCCAGAAAGTCTGGTTACAATGAGGTTAATTAACGCAAAGTATAAAAACCTTGAGTTAAGTGTGTGCACAAGCTCAATAAAAAGCCATCATCAATGGTGACAGAATACTTTAAGTCACCATGGCAACTGGAAGAAAAAAATAGTCTAGGCTGTAACAAGTACACTAAGTATGTACTTAACAAGTACAAAAGTACTTGAATAAGCCACAGCTCAGCTATACATTCTAGTCATAGCTTTACTTCATGTAGGCCGTTTTCAAATAATTTTATAATCATTGATAATTGATCATAATCTTTGTCACATTCATATAAAGAGCCAATGTCTATTTAGTCTTTCTTTTTTTTTGAGAGTTACATTAAAGTCTGTCATGGTTCTTGAAGTGCTAACCTGTTACCACTACGCCGGCCGTGGCGTAGTGGTAAGGGCAGTCGTCCCCAGTTCGGAAGGTTGGAGGTTCGAATCCCAGTTCCCCACACTATGTGTCGTTGTGTCCCTGGGCAAGACGCTTAACCCCGAGTTGCTCCCGGTAGGACTGGATGGCGCCTTGCATGGCAGTCTGCTGCTACCGGTGTATGAATGTGTATATGAATGGGTGGATGGTTGGTATTGTAAAGTGCTTTGGGGCCCCTAGGGGGCTGGAAAGCGCTATATAAATAAGCTCCATTTACCATTTACCATAACCTGATAGACACTTTAGCACACAAGCATACAAAATATGGCGTGCAATAAAAACATGTTATTTAAACTGAAAAACACTTAAAGCCTAAAATAACAATTCAAACCTATAAATAGGCACAACACGGCTCTTTAAAGGTCACTTCTTACAAAATACTTTATCAACTAAAGGGCATGAAACCTAATTTAGGCAACAAGGCTAGCCCAATCAATTTACCCTTTCAGAAAACATATTGACGGCAGTGATTTGAAATTAAACACTTGTGGCGTGTTCACAGTTGGATTTTACAGCTTATATAAACAACCAAATGAGCAAAAATATACTCGACAAATCTTAAATTAACCTCATCGTCAGAGAGGAGTGAAGAGCATGATTGCAAACACCGGCAGCGTTACACAATCCTGTATTTCTTTTTTTTTCTTTTTCAGAAAGCGGCGCTCTCAGCTGTCTAAACAGGATGATTGGTGCTGGTCTGAAGGGTCCTTCAGTGAGAGGAGCTCTGAGACACAATAAGAGGCAGCATATGTGGGAGGTGCCAAATAAACCCCCACTGATTAACTTGTTCAGCACGGTGCGGTGATTATGATGTGTATAATTTCACTTACTCACCCAGCCACTCTTTGTGTGCATCCACACGTCTAAAAAGGAAATATTTACTGTCAGCATGAGAGGGAAATGGAAGGTGCCGGCGTTCACAGCCAGATGAAGGACTAGAGGTGAGGCCTTTTCTGAAAGTGGCTGATGTGAATTATTCTTTAACAACATGATGATCTAATTATCCCCCCGTGTAAGTGCTGATTATATAACTGACGGCAATCCTTTATCCTAATATGTTAACAGAAGAAGACTGCCACAGCTAATCACTTGTCATATTCTCTGTTGTGGCACGTTCCTCTTTAAGTAGATCAGCTGCTTTCCGGCAAAGCATTTGCAAACACATGATAATCAGCGTTCATCTTATTTAAATGGGGAATTTCAGTTCTTTTTTGAAAAGGTGTGTATTAATGAATAAACACAGCTGTCATTAGTTTTCTGGGCCGGATTCACTTTTTTAAAATAAAACCAACAACAAAGAGAAAAAATATTCTCCTGTGCTGCAGCAGAAGTCTGAAGGTGGATAAGCACGCTCATTAGAGCCCACAACTTTTTTTTTTTGCATTATGTTTGTGATTATGTTTCACAAAGTTTCTCTGAATGGAAGGAACCCATTTAAATAGTTTTTTTTATGTCTCCCTCAGTGAAATAATTGTTTAATTCATTTGTAATACAATTTCCCCTAGATAGACTGTAAATATTTCATTTTAATTCAGTTTAATTTATTTATATTCAATTCAATTCAGTTTATTATAGCCACAGTCACAACATAAGTCATCTCAGGGCACTGAACAGAAACAGTCACATACATAAAAGTAAGTTAATGTCATGGTATTTATCTGAGGAGCAGACTGCTTTGAATCTTTGTCGCAGCTTCTCATATAAAACCAATTCACAACAGAAGTCATCCAAGGGCACTGTACAAAGACAAAAACAAAATAAATAAATAAATAAATTTATTCCAATGATAGAACATTATATTTACATACATTGCATTATAAAAAGGCAAATAAGCAAAAAATTTCAGCCTGGATTGACTGATAAGTGTTTCAATGTTTGGGGGGATATATTGTCATGTTGAAATATGTTTTCTTTAATAACATGCTGATGCCATTTGCACAATTATCCATGAAATATAATCTCCCCAGACAAGACCTTTTTCGTTACCTGCAATTAAGACATTATATTCAGCATAATACAACTTTGGCAGGTAATCTAGTAGTCTCATCAGTTGAAAGCGCATTATTTCTGGAAAATACTAAGATGTCTATAAGCATGTTATTATCCTCACACACACAAATGTCACTTTGTAAATCTTTACAGTCTTTTCAATGTTACAATATACAGTTGTTCTGAATGAATAGGTTGCATTTTTTTACATTTTGATATTTCTGAACCAAGTGTCCCACAATGAATTGAGATGCTACCGCTAGCTGTTGCTGTTTGTATTTACAAATAACTCTAGAAGTATTTGTAAATAACCATGTAATGCAAAATTAATGGGAATTTTTTATACATTAAAAAAAATTGCATAAACCACTGGAAGAAAAAAAACTTGAGCTTGTGTCACATTTTGTTCGAGATTGGACCAAATAATTCAGATTTGACAAGAGGAGCTAAAACCATATACTGTATAAATAACTTAATGCAATGAAAGCCAGTATGCTGAATTCTCCCCCAAACACAAGGTAAATATGAGCTGAGGCTGACAAGAGGATGAAGAACAGCTGAGGTAAACAAGACTGAGGGAGAATGAACTGGTGACACAAGGAAAACACATAAACCAAACACATAAATAAATCCCAAAATAAAACCAGACACAGAAGAAAATACTCTGATCATGACAGATTGAAGTGGCTTCAATTCAGTAGAAATCAATTTTAGTCTTGATCCCACTCAGACACACCATTAGCTTCACAATCCTGCCAGAATTAAACTCCCATTTCTCCAAACTGGTCAAAGAGCCATCTGCAACAGGTAAGATATTAAGTTTTCATAAGTTTTCCCACATAACTCCACATTAAAAAATTCTAATTTCCCTTAAAAATTAAATACCCTTGGTCAAAATTTGGTAAAGTGTTGAATAGTTTTTGCCATACCTGCAAAGAAGTGTATCTTAAAGTGCAGACAGGGGCGGATCTAGAAAAATATCTATGGGGTGGCAAGATGGTGGCAAGGATGTTCCAGGGGGTGGCAACACCCTCCCCCTCCACACACATACACACACANGGCAGGTAATCTAGTAGTCTCATCAGTTGAAAGCGCATTATTTCTGGAAAATACTAAGATGTCTATAAGCATGTTATTATCCTCACACACACAAATGTCACTTTGTAAATCTTTACAGTCTTTTCAATGTTACAATATACAGTTGTTCTGAATGAATAGGTTGCATTTTTTTACATTTTGATATTTCTGAACCAAGTGTCCCACAATGAATTGAGATGCTACAGCTAGCTGTTGCTGTTTGTATTTACAAATAACTCTAGAAGTATTTGTAAATAACCATGTAATGCAAAATTAATGGGAATTTTTTTATACATAAAAAAAATTGCATAAACCACTGGAAGAAAAAAAAACTTGAGCTTGTGTCACGTTTTGTTCGAGATTGGACCAAATAATTCAGATTTGACAAGAGGAGCTAAAACCATATACTGTATAAATAACTTAATGCAATGAAAGCCAGTATGCTGAATTCTCCCCCAAACACAAGGTAAATATGAGCTGAGGCTGACAAGAGGATGAAGAACAGCTGAGGTAAACAAGACTGAGGGAGAATGAACTGGTGACACAAGGAAAACACATAAACCAAACACATAAATAAATCCCAAAATAAAACCAGACACAGAAGAAAATACTCTGATCATGACAGATTGAAGTGGCTTCAATTCAGTAGAAATCAATTTTAGTCTTGATCCCACTCAGACACACCATTAGCTTCACAATCCTGCCAGAATTAAACTCCCATTTCTCCAAACTGGTCAAAGAGCCATCTGCAACAGGTAAGATATTAAGTGTTCATAAGTTTTCCCACATAACTCCACATTAAAAAATTCTAATTTCCCTTAAAAATTAAATACCCTTGGTCAAAATTTGGTAAAGTGTTGAATAGTTTTTGCCATACCTGCAAAGAAGTGTATCATAAAGTGCAGGGAACAAAAGTGAGACTCATTCTACACATTCACAGTGTACTGTATGTTGTTTTCAGCTGCTGCGTTATAGCAATACCACACAATGGATGATGGGACCTTAGACTTATCAATAATGCATAAGATAGTGAGAGAAATGACAGACACTCTTGCTGGTAGGTTCTCTCCAGAAGCAAGCCATAAATTTGCAGGGCAATAATAATGACTCTTTTCAGGGAAATAAAGGCCACCCTCTGCTCCCCATAGTCATAAACCTGACTCACTCTTCCACTGGTTGGAAGAAAAATGCTTCCTCTCTTACCACACAGGAGTCGTGCACCGGAGGTACTTCAACCAGCCAACTTGATATGCAATCATCTCTCTTAACAGAGGAAAGAATACAGTTTCAGTTTTGACATTAGCTATTTTCCTATTACCGGTATGCTTGTGGAGGTGTGGAGAAATAGTGGACACAGTAATAGTGAAACAAAGCTTACTTCAAATGTTTGGGAGTTTAAAAAAAAAACATTTTTTTTTTATTTCGTCGTCTTAAATCTGTTGTGTTTTATTAATTTGTTTTTTTGACAAACTTCATTGTTTAACTTAGCATGTCAGAAAAGCAAAAGCCTGATTGTACCTGTACAATAACTGCTCTATATGTTGTGGGCTTATTAAAATAAAATAAAAAAACATCCTATGTTGCATCAGATTTTTACCAAGATTTAACTGCAATCAGCACATTATTCACCGTGCAAATGTATTATATATACTAATTAATTTGGAAAAAAATAATTGTGCATGATGTGATGATGACTAACTTTTTTACACACAAACTTTAGCACATAAGCTAAAGTTACAAGTTTTGTCTTGTACATTTTCTAACTTTATTTGTGGTTTAATATCTTTGTCAGTTTGATGAAAAACGTGTAAAACTGGTTGTGACCTTTCATTGTGGTGAAAGGTGGATGACAACCACAACACCCTACCTCCCTGTGTCTCAGTGAAGGTTGGACCGGATGCCTCACCACCTTCCAGTGTCTCAGTGGGTGTCAGCCATGATGCCTCACCACCTTTAAGTGTCTGCGAGGGGGTTCAGGTGGATGCCTCTCACCACCTCGCTAGAAAGGTGAGAGGCGTCCACCTGGACCACCTCTAGCGAGGTAGTCCAGGTGGATGCTTCTCTTCTCTTTCCTGTGAGGGGGTTCAGGTGGATGCTTCTCATCTTTCTAGCGAGGTGGTCCAGGTTGACGCCTCTCACCTTTCTAGCGAGGTGGTCCAGGTGGACGCCTCTCACCTTTCTAGCGAGGTGGTCCAGGTGGATGCTTCTCATCTTTCCTGTGAGGGGGTTCAGGTGGACGTCTCTCACCTTTCTAGCGAGGTGGTCCAGGTGGACGCCTCTCACCTTTCTAGCGAGGTGGTCCAGGTGGACGCCTCTCACCTTTCCTGTGAGGGGGTTCAGGTGGATGCCTCTCACCTTTCTAGCGAGGTGGTCCAGGTGGACGCCTCTCACCTTTCTAGCGAGGTGGTCCAGGTGGACGTCTCTCACGTTTCCTGTGAGGGGGTTCAGGTTGATGTCTCTCACCTTTCTAGCGAGGTGGTCCAGGTGGACGCCTCTCACCTTTCCTACGAGGGGGTCCAGGAGGATTCCTCTTATCTTTCTAGCGAGGTGGTCCAGGTGGATGCCTCTCACCTTTCCTGTGAGGGGGTTCAGGTTGATGCCTCTCACCTTTCCTGTGAGGGGGTTCAGGTGGACGCCTCTCACCTTTCCTACGAGGGGGTCCAGGAGGATTCCTCTCATCTTTCTAGCGAGGTGGTCCAGGTGGATGCCTCTCACCTTTCCTGTCAGGGGGTTCAGGTGGATGTCTCTCACCTTTCTAGCGAGGTGGTCCAGGTGGACGCCTCTCACCTTTCCTACGAGGGGGTCCAGGAGGATGCCTCTCATCTTTCTAGCGAGGTGGTCCAGGTGGATGCCTCTCATCTTTCCTGTGAGGGGGTCCAAGTGGACGCCTCTCATCTTTCCTGTGAGGGGGTTCAGGTGGATGCCTCTCACCTTTCCTGTGAGGGGGTTCAGGTGGATGCCTCTCACCTTTCTAGCGAGGTGGTCCAGGTGGACGCCTCTCACCTTTCCTACGAGGGGGTCCAGGAGGATGCCTCTCACCTTTCCTACGAGGGGGTCCAGGTGGATGCCTCTCATCTTTCTAGCGAGGTGGTCCAGGTGGATGCCTCTCATCTTTCCTGTGAGGGGGTCCAGGAGGATTCCTCTCATATTTCCTACGAGGGGGTCCAGGAGGATGCCTCTCATCTTTCCTGTGAGGGGGTCCAGGTGGATGCCTCTCATCTTTCCTGTGAGGGGGTCCAGGTGGACGCCTCTCATCTTTCCTACGAGGGGGTCCAGGAGGATGCCTTTCACCTTTCTAGCGAGGTGGTCCAGGTGGACGCCTCTCACCTTTCCTACGAGGGGGTCCAGGAGGATTCCTCTCATCTTTCCTGTGAGGGGGTCCAGGTGGATGCCTCTCATCTTTCCTACGAGGGGGTCCAGGAGGATGCCTCTCATTATTCCTACGAGGGGGTCCAGGTAGATGCCTCTCATCTTTCCTACGAGGGGGTCCAGGTGGATGCCTCTCATCTTTCCTGTGAGGGGGTCCAGGAGGATGCCTCTCATCTTTCTTGCAAGATGGTCCAGGTGGACACCTCTCACTGATCCTGCGAGGGGCCCAGGTGGATGTTTCTCATCTTTCCTGTGAGGGGTTTCAGGTGTACACCTCTCATCTTTCCTGTGAGGGGGTCCAGGTGGATGCCTCTCATCTTTCCTGTGAGGTGGTCCAGGTGGATGCCTCTCACCACCTTGCTAGAAAGGTGAGAGGCGTCCACCTGGACCACCTCGCTAGAAAGGTGAGAGGCGTCCACCTGGACCACCTCTAGCGAGGTAGTCCAGCTGGACGCCTCTCACCTTTCTAGCGAGGTGGTCCAGGTGGATGCTTCTCTTCTCTTTCCTGTGAGGGGGTTCAGGTGGATGCCTCTCACCTTTCTAGCGAGGTGGTCCAGGTGGACGCCTCTCACCTTTCCTACGAGGGGGTCCAGTTGGACGCCTCTCATCTTTCCTGTTGGGGGGTCCAGGTGGACGCCTCTCATCTTTCCTACGAGGGGGTCCAGGAGGATGCCTCTCATCTTTCCTGTGAGGTGGTCCAGGTGGATGCCTCTCATCTTTCTTGCAAGAGGGTCCAGGTGGACACCTCTAACTGATCCTGCGAGGGGCCCAGGTGGATGCTTCTCATCTTTCCAGTGAGGGGTTTCAGGTGTACATCTCTCATCTTTCCTGTGAGGGGGTCCAGGTGGATGCCTCTCATCTTTCCTGTGAGGGGGTCCAGGAGGATGCCTCTCATCTTTCTTGTGAGGGGGTCCAGGTGGATGCCTCTCATCTTTCCTGTGACGGGGTCCAAGAGGATGCCTCTCATCTTTCCTACGAGGGGGTCCAGGAGGATGCCTTTCACCTTTCTAGCGAGGTGGTCCAGGTGGACGCCTCTCACCTTTCCTACGAGGGGGTCCAGGAGGATTCCTCTCATCTTTCCTGTGAGGGGGTCCAGGTGGATGCCTCTCATCTTTCCTACGAGGGGGTCCAGGAGGATGCCTCTCATTATTCCTACGAGGGGGTCCAGGTAGATGCCTCTCATCTTTCCTACGAGGGGGTCCAGGTGGATGCCTCTCATCTTTCCTGTGAGGGGGTCCAGGAGGATGCCTCTCATCTTTCCTGTGAGGGGGTCCAGGTGGATGCCTCTCATCTTTCTTGCAAGATGGTCCAGGTGGACACCTCTCACTGATCCTGCGAGGGGCCCAGGTGGATGCTTCTCATCTTTCCTGTGAGGGGTTTCAGGTGTACACCTCTCATCTTTCCTGTGAGGGGGTCCAGGTGGATGCCTCTCATCTTTCCTGTGAGGTGGTCCAGGTGGATGCCTCTCACCACCTTGCTAGAAAGGTGAGAGGCGTCCACCTGGACCACCTCGCTAGAAAGGTGAGAGGCGTCCACCTGGACCACCTCGCTAGAAAGGTGAGAGGCGTCCACCTGGACTACCTCGCTAGAAAGGTGAGAGGCGTCCACCTGGACCACCTCTAGCGAGGTAGTCTAGCTGGACGCCTCTCACCTTTCTAGCGAGGTGGTCCAGGTGGATGCTTCTCTTCTCTTTCCTGTGAGGGGGTTCAGGTGGATGCCTCTCACCTTTCTAGCGAGGTGGTCCAGGTGGACGCCTCTCACCTTTCCTACGAGGGGGTCCAGTTGGACGCCTCTCATCTTTCCTGTTGGGGGGTCCAGGTGGACGCCTCTCATCTTTCCTACGAGGGGGTCCAGGAGGATGCCTCTCATCTTTCCTGTGAGGTGGTCCAGGTGGATGCCTCTCATCTTTCTTGCAAGAGGGTCCAGGTGGACACCTCTAACTGATCCTGCGAGGGGCCCAGGTGGATGCTTCTCATCTTTCCAGTGAGGGGTTTCAGGTGTACACCTCTCATCTTTCCTGTGAGGGGGTCCAGGTGGATGCCTCTCATCTTTCCTGTGAGGGGGTCCAGGAGGATGCCTCTCATCTTTCTTGTGAGGGGGTCCAGGTGGATGCCTCTCATCTTTCCTGTGACGGGGTCCAAGAGGATGCCTCTCATCTTTCCTGTGACGGGGTCCAAAAGGATGCCTCTCATCTTTCCTGTGACGGGGTCCAAAAGGATGCCTCTCATCTTTCCTGTGACGGGGTCCAGGAGGATGCCTCTCATCTTTCCTGTGAGGGGGCCCAGGTGGATGCCTCTCACTGTTCCTGTGAGAGGGTTCAGGAGGATGCTTCTCACCTCATTACCTGTATTGCCAGTATCTCCTTATTTGCTTCTGGTGATGCCTGTTTAGTCCAACAAGGCTGAACCTTCTGAGGGCCTGCCCCAGCCGACAAAGTGGCAGAGACTCTTTGGGGCTGGACCTCCTGAGGAACCATCTCTGCCAGCGAACAGGCAGAGACTTGGCGATAGTCCACTTCCATGGTTTCTGGAAAGTCCCATGTCTCCTAAGTGTTCCACACCTTGTGAGTGTTCCACACCTTGTGAATATTATACGCCTCTTATGAGTTCCACACTCCTTGTGATTTCCATGCCTCGAGAGGGTACCATGTCTCATGAGGGTTCTACATTTCCTGAGGGGTCCATGGCATTTCCTGAGAGGTCCACACCACTTGAGGTGGCTACACCCCCTGATGTGAGTGTGCCTCCTCCTACCTTGGGGCCTCCTTGTCATCAACTAGCCTCTCTGGTCTCTGTCATGATGGCCATAGCTCTTGTCCCTATGCCATCGCTGGTCTCATCATTATCTGCAGCACCCTGGTAGTCAGCTACAGACTCTCTGGTCCCTGCATCATCTCTGGTCACTGCAATGGCTGCAGTCTCCCTGATCTACACAACACCTGCAGAACCTGAAAGTTATGCACCATAACTCATGTTCCCTGAAGGAAGGGCACGAGGTGCAACACTATTGCTATGGGAATTGCACCCCCGCACGATTACCTGAAGGAATACATTCACGCCTTTACGACAGGGGGCGTCAGCGTCACCCCAGAGACCCCGCCCTCTGGGTACTTAAAGGGGACCAAATGTAGGATATATAATTTTTTGTGGTTTATCTGTGGGCTATCCAGACCATTTTCAGTCAATTTTATACACAAAATAATGCTTAGATAATAAAATATCCCCTTTCTAATTCTGCCAAATTTCACTTCCGTTCTAAACGACCGGTTTATGAATAATGAGGTCTGAAAGCCACGCCCTACAAAGACCTATTTACATTAACTACGCCCTCTGTAACAGCCAGTATCTCTAATATGTTGTTATTTTAAAATTAGCTCTTTTTTATTACTCATTTGACTTACTGTTAGTGCTAGTAGCTTAAGATAACTTACCAAAAGCCCTCTGCGCGCGCCGCCATTTGCAGCTCCTTTTTTTAGCATTAGCCCACCTTCGAGGCTAATGATAGCTAATGATAGCTTTTCCTCCTCCGAGCGGGCGGTGTTAGCTCCGCTCGTTGCATGCGGCGCTTTTGGGAGCTGCTTCAGTCCACACACAAAGTTCACAGAATGTCTCCAGTTAATTTATCCGCATGAGGCAACCTTTGACCGGACCCCCGGACCTCAAAAGTCAGTAGCTCCCAGCAAATCCCGCACGCAGATGGTGTCTTCGCCGGCGGTCTGCAAAACAAAAGGCTTAAAAAAAAAAGGGATGCCGCGACCGGGAGGCGAACCCGTGACCTTCGGATGACGAGTCCGGTTCACTACCTCTGGGCCAACCGGGCAGTTATGCAAAAAGCAGTCTTTCATCGTATAAGAAATAATCACAACCACCTACATTTAGAACGCTGAAGTTTTGATTAGATTTTGATGAAGTGAAAGGTATTCTTAAAATAAATAAGTTGCTAATCTGAAAATATATCGATCAGTGGTGCTTGATGGTACAGACTGTCGCCCCGCGAGAGAGTGTGCACAGTTTTCTGCCGGCTGCGCGTTGGGAGCGATATTACACTAAAAATTGAACTAAAACGTAAAAATAACAATTATAAAGTATTATTATGTCGATGTATATATCTAGTCTCACCCCGATTTCTCCGAAACAAAAGGCTTTAAAAAAAAGGGGGGAAAAAGATGCCGTTGACAGGATGCGATCTCCGCTCTCCTGCGTGGCGCTCAAGTGTCGTAACCGCTCAACCAAACTGACAGTTGTGCAAAAGTAGTCCTTCATCATATAAGAAACAAGTCCAAACCGCGAGAGTGTGTGTGCACAGTTTCAACGAGACAGAGTTCATTCAAACAAGGTAATAAAACATTCTGGTTTTACTCGAGATGTGCTGCATGGCTGGAGCAGGGCAAACCCCTAGCCCCCCGGGGGCTAAATAAATGAATAAATAAATAAATAAATGACCGCCAGGTCAGCTCCTAAACCGCTAGGCAACCGTGACATCTTTTATACTCAAGTGGGTGGAGCATCACCAGGGGTTGCTAGGTGAGGGGCTGGACTCAGGCTTGAGGTGATTGGCTACGGTTTGTGACGTCACAAACCGCAGGAAGTGTGAAACGAAGCGTTTTTAATCACAGACAAATAAATCTACTTAGAGTAAATAAACCACTGGGTGCATTTTTTTGGCACAAGGACTGTTTTTTTATGAAGTAAATACCCAAAGTTGAGTAAAAAAACATTAAAAAGTGAATTTTGCATGTGTGGTCCCCTTTAAGACACGGACGCCCATCCTACTTTCTCCAAGTGCACTTCACCGAGCTTCAGCATTGAAAAAGGCCAACTGTGCTTCACCTCATTCCCTTCCTTTAGGGAACATGAGTTATTGTGCATAACTTTCAGTTCCCTTATCAGTCAGGTCTCTCGGTGCAACACTATTGCTATGGGCACGTAATTCATTCACGCCCTTGAAATACTCAGTAAAATGCATGCTTGTGAGAACTTCTGCCTTTATACATTAGGCATCTCTCGGCCGCTCTCTACTGTGTGTTAGAGAGGACAGCCTGAGTTATGTCACACGCAGTAAAGTCCAAACTGTAATGTCTTGCAAAAGTGTTCGTTGAGCTCCAGTTTGCAGTTGCACATATGTCTGCAACTGGTATACCCTTGAACAGTGACCACGAGGCAGCCAAGCCTCGAGTAGAATGGGCACGTACCCCAGAGGGCACCTGTTGACCTTTGACACTGTACGCCCTCTTAATGGCCTCAGTCGCCCAGTGTGAGAGGCGTTGCTTTGACAGGGCCCTACCAGTGGCTGGGATGGCAAAACATACAAACAGTTGGTTTGTTTTCCTCCAATCAGCTGTTCTTTCAATGTAAGCACTTAAAACCATAACAGGGCAGAGTGCTCTCAGTCTCCTCTATTCCTCAGTGAGAACGGGAGCAGGAGGGAATGAGGAAAGTTCAAAATCCAGACTTCTAGGATTCAAAGTCAGAACCTTTGGGACATACAGCAAACCCTCGAGTTACGTCAGGGATTGGGACCTACGGGTGTGACTTAGGTCGATGTTGTCGTACCTCGCGGACCAAAAACACTTGCCTGTCGTAGGTCCACGTTTCAGACATAGGTCGCGGCTATACCGTTAACGGAGCGCCGTACACATATTTAACGGCATGAGACTGAACAAGCAGACGTACTAACATGCACAGAACTTTACATGTACAGTAAATGAATACTGTACAATAAATAAAAAATATAATGTCTTACTTTGAGCTGGTCAAAGCCTGCCTTCGTCTTTTAGCATCAGCTCGCACCCGTCCGAGCTCCCCCAGCTTCCTTACGCTCCACACGCACACACGTGGTCAAAACTGTTTAAAAGAAGGACTGTTAGCTTCTTAACTTCATACATTTGGAGCCAGAAAAAAAAACTTACTGAAAGCCGTTTCTCCGCGATGTTCCTCCATCCAAAACAAGCTGCTCGGCATTAGCTGCTGTTAGGCCCCGCCATTAGCAGCACTTGTTAGCATGTCAGTTCATTCAAAAAGGCTGTCGGCTTTGTATCTCCGCGTTAGCTCGGTGTCCCCCAATATCTTAGGCTGCCAGGCGGACATTTGCGGCGAGCTCCCTGCCGCAGATGGTCCCTCCGCGGCATGTCGGCTCGGTGTCTGTGTTAGCTGCTCTGTTAGCTGCTGTCGTTAGCATGTCGGGCGGCGTTGTGGGAGCGATCGCGGGGTGATCCGCGGCTGCTCCTCCGGGCCTGAGACGTCCACAGAGTTGACCGAGTGTTTCCAGCTAATTTATCCGTATGAGGCAACCCTGATCGGACACACGGTCCTCTAGAGCCAGCTGACAGGAGCCTTTATGGCGGAGCTCCATTGACCGCAATTGTAAAATGGCGACCGGAAACGACCGGAAGTTGCGTAAATACGATAAAATTGTAATAAAAACATAATATTAATAATTATACTTTATTTATAAAGCCATTTAAAACAACCACAGCTGCAACAAAGTGCTGTACACATGAAATTAATAACATTTAAACACACAAAAAAATAATAATATAATTTTTTTTTAATCATATTTTTATTAAATATGATAAAATCGTAAGTCTGAGTTGCCGTAGGTCGCGGGTGTCGTACCTCGAGGGTTTCCTGTAGTTTCTCCTCATCTTGCTGCTTGTACACTTCTTCAGACTCCACCACCTCCTCGTCCACGCTCCTGGATGTCCAGGTGTTGTAGGTCTGGACGCAGAGGACATCTGTCTAGTTTCTCCTCATCCTGCTGCTTGTACACTTCTTCAGACTCCACCACCTCCTCGTCCACGCTCCTGGATGTCCAGGTGTTGTAGGTCTGGACGCAGAGGACATCTGGGTCCATTATGGGCTGAATGCTGCATCCACTTTGTCACTTCCCTCATCAGAACCACAGAAAATCAACAGATTTACATCAAAGAATATTGTTGAGTACTATTCTTTTTGTTGATGCAATCTTACCTGCTGTGATGTGAAAGTCTGGGTTGTACTAGTGGTTCAGGAAGAGCCTCAGGTGATGGACTGGAGACCTGGAAACCTGAAAACACAAACAAAATAAAATAAAAAATAAAATATTTAACAGATATTTTAAAAGGGACTAATTTTTTAAACTATAAATTAATGTTGAATAATTATTAGAAACATTAACTAATATATTACCATTTCAGTGCTGTGGAAACGATTTACATGTTGTAGAATTCCTTCTGCCTCTCAACTTGCAGCTGGTGTAAGTGATCACACACCTGCTCACTTCCTGAAGTGAAAAGTCTCCAAAAACCAGCAGGAGCTGAAAAAAAATTATAACCTGCTGTTTACTGGAAATAACTTTGGCTTCTCTGAAGACAAACCGCTAAAATATAAAGTTTTAAATGGCTAAATTGGACGGATCGCGTTTGTATCTTCTCCATTGTAAACAATGTGCGCAGTTGAGGCGATTCTGTGTGTGACGTCATAATCGCGCGACGGGAAAAAACGTATTTATCATGTAAAAAAAAAGGCGCTAATTTTAAACTGTTTTTGAGAGGAATTTTAATTAATTTAACATTGTTTTAGCAAAAACGATCAGAGGTCAATCTTAATATATATATATGTTGTGCCATTTTATGGAAAGTTAAAAGATGATGTCAGTGGAGCTT
>JBBPBX010078096.1:3717-16708 GCA_038048925.1 Garcialebias charrua | reverse complement strand
AAGTAGTGATAACAAACACTGCCTTTATATCTTTACATATAGAGAGAGATAGATTTGTTCATTTATTTATTAGGGGTTGAATAGACTAATTGACTAGTCAATACTAGGACATCTCGCAAGTTTTAAAATTTCACATGGACTAGTTGCAGTCAGTAGGTGTGTCCCGTGATCAGCTGGGCTGCTGGCTACAAAACTGATTCTTCCAAGCAGATGGAAGATGAAGAGCAAGCAATGTCTTCCCAAACAGGTAGAAATTCATCAACGATGTGGAAGTATTTCACTAAAGATTATGCGGATTTTACTTTCGTTTTATTTAATTCACTAAATAAAATGAAAATGGGTGCGCTCCACCAGCAAATCCACCAACGCGCACCCCACCGTGTGTGTATTAGTTGTGTGTATTAGTTGCTGTACACACTGCCACTGTGCATTACGCACCACCGCCGGTGGATAGTTTTTAGTTTTCATTTTATTTAATCCACTAAATAAAATAAAAACAGGGGTGCGCACCACTGGAAAAGCCACCGCGCATCACCCCTGGTGTGCACCGCACACCATCATCATTGGAGAATCCACAACCACCGCAGTGGTTTATTTATTTAGTGGATTAAATTAAATAAAACTAACTTTTGCAGCTTAATAGTTTTGGTTTTCCTGTTACCGTACTTATTTTCAGTATGATAAATGGTAGGAGCATAAATATATGCTCCCGATGTTTTTATTTATTTTATTTTATTTTTTAAATCTTTTTTGTTTGTTTGTTTGTTTTGCTTTTTGTAAATAATAAATGTGTTTTTTTTATTTTATTTTTTTGGGTGTCTTCAGTTCCTATGACGTCATCGACTAGTTGACTCAACTATTACTGTATCATGTTTGTCGACTTTAAATATTATGTAATCGTTCAACCCCTAATATATATTATTATTATTATTATATATATATATATATATATATTTTTTTTCCCAGAGGGTACAGAAGTGGCACACTACAGTCTTGTATTCCACATGTTGACCAAGAACTATGTTTGAAAACCATTTATTTTATCTTCTAGCTAGATTGATTATCGCATTTAAAATTAATTGGTGTAATTTTATAATTTTCACAAGAATTAAAAGCGTGTGACTACAGTAACGTTTATCTATGTTCCAGTTCGGTCACCCTCGAGTGAATTTTTATAGTTGGTGTGATCAGCAGGAAGTGAGGGTCTCTGACTGACTCGCGTCTTTTTCCGTCTCCGGTGGCTTTTTACATTTTTTCCTTCTCTGATCATGTTGCTCACACACAGATGCACGCTTCCATCGTTGTTTCGCTCTCGTGCACGCTCAGCTGCTTCGTAACACTCCACCGGCAGCAGTTACTGCTGCTCCAGCGCACTATTCATTCGTGCAGCAGTGTGTATTCTGGGATGGTCGTCACAGAAACCGTTATGCAATAAAATGAGTATACATGTAGTTTCCAATTCAGTGGGAGGAGTCACAGTGAACTTCCACTTTGATCTTGATGCAGAGGAAAAGAAAAGGGAGTTTTGTTACCTTTAGAGTTTTGTGACTCTTGTAAAGGGGGTGGGGTTCACCACAACAAAATGTTTGTACATGGACCTAAGTTTCATTCTTTAAAAAACACAAACCACTTTTAGATTACTAAAACGTCAGCTCCCATGTGAAAACACCTTGCTGTATCAGTTGGTATAAAATGGGAGGAAATGTTTTTAATCTGTGAAGCACAAATAGTTTGGTAGTTTTGCGCTACCAATAAACTCCCACCTTCCGGTTAATGCGTACCTAAAGCTTTTTTTTTGCAGTCAGATATCTACCTGCTCTGTCTGCCAATAAAAGCAGCCACGTCAGTGTCAGGTGTGACTGCAGGTCGGATGATGTTTATACATCGATACATTGTGACTACATTATATTATTGCCTTGACATTAAAATGATTGAGCCACTTTTTTTTTTGGCAAGTTATCACTTCACATTGCACTGAGAGCCATCGGGCGTTCATTTATTTATTCTAATCAGCCAGCAGCTGAGCAGATGTTTAATTTTTTTTAAATTAATTTTACCCTGAGATGTTCACTCTGCTGAATGCTTGAGGTGATAGTTCAGTATGAGGCCGTACAGCTGGCTCAGGACGGGTTGCATTCACATTAATGTACCAATTAATGATAAAAGGGGTCCCAAACGCCTCCAGAGGTGTTCTGAGGAAAATAACTTTCAGTGTGTATTGAGGGAGTTCAGACCCATATTTAGAGATATTGAAATGCAATCCGTTAGCTAAAGGCTGTTTTAATGACAGCCCATTTATCACAATATTTTAATTTAAAGATAAAGAAAAAACAAGAAATATACTGATGAGCAGCATCACTTAAAATAATTTATTGTATAAACCGTTTTTCAAAGTACTGTATAACTTTTACCACATGCGTCCCCTGTAGATTTTGACCATCTTGCATCCTTCAGTCTTCATACAATCATAGACTGGCTCCTTGACGTGTAGATAAGGTCCGATTTTTTTTGCCACAGGAACCCCCCCCCCATTCATTTTATGACTTTGGACAAAAACCTTTCTATTGTAACCTTGAGAAGTTAAATTTTCTGTTCCAATGTTGGAGGTTGTATTGGAGTTCTTGTGGATCTCCAGCTGATTTGGCTTGTACAGGTAGTTCCAAGCATTTAATATTTAAACCGCCTGAAATGGACCAAAACTATAAAACTCTTTCAGTACACTGCCCTCTTCTGGACAGTTTCTTTCACCTGATTACAGGTAGTTTCTTGTGACTCTTGACCTCAGCTGTTTCTCTTATCAAAGATCATTTCTGCGTAAATAACTTTGGCATCAACTGTTAAATTAGTGCTGCTACGTTTCTACAGTTGTCTGTGTTTTAAAAGTCAAAAACTTGGTTGTACGTATGACTTTTTGTGTTGTTTTTGTATGTAACTGTGGTTGCCACCATTTTCCGTCGTTAAAGCAACAACAGAAATCCAACTGTTCTGCCCTTCGTTGTACAGCACCATCACGGCATGGGGGAAGGACCGTGAAAAGGATGCCTTTGAGCACATTGTGAAGCAGTTTCCTAACGTGCCCGTGTCCATAGTCAGTGATAGCTATGACATCTACAACGCCTGCGAAAAGATTTGGGGAGAAGACCTCCGAGGGCTGATAGAGACCCGTAGTGCAGATGCTCCACTGGTGGTTCGGCCAGACTCTGGAAACCCACTTGATACAGTTCTAAAGGTACAGTCAAACATTTTATTTGGAGCCAAACAATTTTTGTCCTCTTTAAAATGTTCCTCATTTGTAATCTTGGCAGGTTTTAGAGATACTGGGTAAGAAGTTTCATCCACAGGAGAACTCTAAAGGTTATAAAGTTCTGCCCCCTTACATCAGAGTCATACAAGGAGACGGGGTTGACATCAATACACTGCAAGAGGTAAGTGCTCCTGGTCGGACTGAAGGTTTGGTGAAGGTTGGAATAGCAACACATTTTTGTTGTTCCTATAGATAGTGGAGGGGATGAAGCAACACAAGTGGTCCATCGAGAACATCGCATTTGGGTCCGGAGGAGCTTTATTGCAAAAACTGACCAGAGATCTGCTCAACTGCTCGTTCAAATGCAGCTATGTGGTCACTAATGGACTGGGGGTGAGTACTGATGCCGCAAAACTATTAAACCGCTGCTGGGGTTTCTTTTTGTCTTTGATTGAATGCTTTGTTGTTGTGGTCACTGCTCCCTTTTACAGTTGTGGTTTGTGTCGTCGATTCAGAAAGATGTGCATGAACCTTTTGGATATTGTACTTTAAAAGCTAGATCAATTCTTCTTGCAGTGCAGCTTTAAGTAAAAAGAGTTGAGTTGGGATGAAGGTTAGATATCTGATATAAACAGGAAATATGATGTGAGCTGCTTTCAGTCTGATAGTACTCAGATGAAATGCATAAACCATGTAAGTACCACGGATTGTACCACCAACAGGCCGGGTTAGTTAGTTTTGGTGGAGTTTCATAAGCAACATGCCTTTAGTTCCTTTCAAGACTTTCCATTTCTTTGGGAAGATCTTTGTAGTTGAAACTCTTCTTTTAGACTAAGATTTGGAATCGTATGTTTTTTGTTGGTTTAACGGTTTTCTCTTTTGTGCCGTGACTCAGGTGAATGTGTTCAAGGATCCAGTAGCAGACCCCAACAAGAGATCAAAGAAAGGACGTCTGTCTCTGCACCGGAAACCCAATGGAGAGTTTGTCACCTTGGAAGAGGGCAAAGGAGACCTGGAGGAGTACGGCGAGGTGAGTTCAGTAGCACACACCAACACTTGTAATACTTTAATACTGTACTCAATAAAAAAATACTCACCTTCCTTTTTTTAATTCTTTTTTTCCTTCCTTTCCCTCTTTTTTTAACCCTAATTCTTCCTGTTTTGTTTTCGTTTCCATTCAGGACCTGTTGCACACGGTTTTTAAGAACGGAAAGATTGTGAAGATGTACACATTTGATGAAGTCAGAGACAATGCTAAGCTTAAAGAGAGCGAGCTTGACGAGCTGCTGCACTGAGCGCAGTCTTCCAAAATCCCCACACACACATCCCTGAAGAACCCCTCTTAAACCTCCACCTTTTTGCCTCCAATATCACCATCATATAGGAGGTGTGTGCACTTCCAAATTCCGAGAACCCCTCAAAATATACACACATCCAAAATCCACGATAAATCCCCCCCAAATTGTTAGAAGAAAGAAAAAGAAGTATGTGCGTAGACAAGTTTGTGTTCATGCATCGGGTGATGCACTGCGGGTTGCACTGATAAACCAGATATTTCGCTAATTGATTAAACTGAGCTGTATTCCACTTGTAGGTTTTCAGATTTCAGCACCTGCACACACGTCCAACCTCCAATGGTTATGACAGATCGAAACAAAAACATAGCCACACCATTTATTGTTGTCCACGTATTCTGTACAGAACTACTTTGAAAACAAATCCATCTCAATCAATGTATCTTTGTCCTATATGTGAAGGAAGGAAGTGATGATTGTGATAAAACTGCTGTGCACTGAGAACATTGAAAGTTAGTTATTAATATTTATCTTCAGCTTTGTAGCAGATGACCGTGGAACACTTAAACTGTAATTACCAGTATGGGTAGTGAAATTGTCGAGTTTTCCCACGTGTTTTGCTTTAAATTGGTAGTTAAGGTCTAAATTATAAAAACTCGTTAGTATTTACCGTACTCAGCCAACACAAATTGTTGAAGATATATAAACAATCATCTTCTTGCCATTATGTTACCTAGAGTGCATTTGCATCAAGATGGCCAAAGTCCTGCCTCAAAATTAAGACATTTTTTATCCATTCGTGATGTTTAAAATGTTTATTCTTTCTCAATCTTGTAGTTGGCAAGATGAAAAGTTCGTATTTGTAACCCTTCATTGAATTAAAGTCATGGTTTTTGTTGTTTGTTTTTTTTGTTTTGTTTGTTTTTTGTTTTCTTTTACGATCTTAAACTTTTATCTGTGTTAGACCAAGATAGAAAAATACATCTAAAAATCATCTTCACTGGATTGAGGATGAAAATCTGTGTTTATGAAAGATTACATTATTGTTGCTTTGGGGCTGAAATGTATGTTAAACATTGTGTGTTTGTAGGGTGTGTGTGTCTGTGGGTTTGTATTGGCAACTTCTTCCTTTAAAGGACTGTGTATTATTCCTTTATGCAAAAGTGATTGTTGATGGAGATAAAACACTCTTCCTTTTTTATTTTGATGGCTTTTAATTTTGATGGGGGATATTGTGGCAGAGAAGTGGTCCATGTGGTCTTTTCTGAAAAAGCAACAAGAGAAACAGTTCAGACACTAATACATGTCTCAGTCAGTAGGACGTTGCTTTCCATATCACTGCCTTAACGCATGAGGAACAAAAACACTCTTAGCCATCTGGAAGAATGACCAAGTTTAGATTTAATTGCCATGAGTTTATTAGATGTATTCCTTATCTATTAATTCAAATGTTTCAAATTTAGCTTCACTCCTCGTTGAGCATTGGTAATTTTTGTTTTTGTTTCACTGACCTGTTTCAGTGTAGAATAATTTGACTGTTGCAGTTGGATTATAAGAGGTTTCAGCGGAGTTAAGAGCTGGTGACATCACAGGGAGCATTTTCTTTAAGGGGGTGTTTTCGCTTATTGGGGATGAATTTTTATCCACATTCATTTTCTTTTGTACATCTGTGGTTGGTTCGTGTGGGCAACAGGTCCAGGGTGGGAAACTAAACGTTCCTTTTTCTAGTGACACTCTCCAGCTCCTCCTTGTAAGATTGCTAGGGGTTTCCAGGCCAGAGGACAAGAATATGTATCCAGTGAAATCTGGGTCTACTCCATTGTCTCCTTCCAGAGGAATGTATCTGAAAAACCTCCAGAGGGAGGCTCCAAGGATGCGTCCTAGGTCACCTGAGTTTCTTTTGATGCAAAGTACTGTACACTAAACTCTTCTCCAAGACTGAGCCCAGCAAGTCTACATAGCGAACTCATTTAAGCCACTTCCATCTGGATTCTATCCTACCATCACTTGTGAAGAAAACATGGAGGCTTGAGACAAAAACGTATCCATAATTTGGAGGAAGCCTTCTACCCTTTTCCTCTTGAGAATTTCAGCTTCAGACTTAAAGGAGCTGGATCTCATCCCAGGCACTTCAGATTTGGCTCGAACCACCCCAATACACACTGAAAAAAGCAGATATGCGATACAGTACTTAGTTTCCCAAAATTGACACCGTCCTCCTGTTTATACCACAAATAGGATTTGAGACAAGGACCAAGTGGAGTCTAACCCGCACTGGGAACAGCTCAACATTGTGCCAGGAATGCTGATGCATCTCTACTTTGGTTATACAGAGACCAGCTAGACTTTAAAGCCAACTCAGTCCCACAGCACCCTCCACAAAATGCATTGGGGAGCACAATTGTTTGCGTCCGCTAGATCCACAAAATTAATATAAACTGGAAAGACAAACTCCCATGACCCCTTTCACAGCTGGATGGATGAAGATCAGGGTCACTGTTCCGCAAAATTCCATAATTGTGCAACCCTTTGCAATTTTACACAAGCTTGTATACTATAGACCGTAAAGTTCCTCTGACTTATCTTTTAGTTCCACTGTGAAGGTCACATTTCTTACCAGCTGCTGGAATGGTTTTCCTTGAGATTTGGCAGATATCGTACATTCCCGTTTCCCTACAGGGATTTCCACCAGCTACGTTTCACGTCAAGGCTAACTGTATAGCTGCTAAGACATCGGGGTTTTAACTGTCTGTTGGTATTCAGCTCACGACGCACCCTCGGAGCCACCACAGCTTGAGTCAGAACTTTTGGATCTGCATGTGATCATTTGTTCCCAGTTGGTACTCTCTTGTAGACTGCTTCACATTCATTGCATCACTTCTTCTATCCTGTTTTAAGTATTTGGCATTATTGGGTCTTTAAAGGCTTTATATTCACCACATGCACCTACTTTTTGGATTTTAGGGCAAAAAAAAAAAGATGTTGCTGACTCCCATTTTTTTTGCCACTAGCTCCGAAACACACAGCCAGTAAAGATGTTATTTTCCACCATCGGTTTTTGCACCTTGCTGCTCTTTTGTCACCTAGTTCACGGTCTTGATATCCAGTTTGTTTATTTCCAGTTATGAGAGAAATTTAGTTTTTAATGTTTTGATACAGTCTCAGTTCTTACCTCAAATAAATGTTGTTTTGTACGACAAAAAATAAGGTCAGAAATACCACGTCTTTATTTACAAACAGCACGGCCATACTGCCATCTCACTTGTACGTAAAACAAGTCGTTTGTCTGAAACCGGAGGGCGGGTTATTAATCACGTTATTAGACAATTTTATTTTTTGCCAGAATGACCATTTTTGTATTAACAGGAGAATATCCAAAATGGCTTGACAAAACTGGAGGTGTGATTGTCAAGCTGTGTGTGTGTGAGAGAGAGAATGTAGTCCTGTATGAATGCCTTGTGAAATGGATGACAACAAATGTTTGTGAATACTTTTATTTTCTTTACTTGTATGTATATGTTGGTTGTTCCGAATTATTTCCCCGAACTGCTGATATTTTAACAAACCTAACTTACTATGTCAACAATACATTGATTAAAATGCCACCTTGTCAGTTTGAAAATTGTTCTGTTGTTTTTTCCTGACCAGAGAGGGTTACAAAACAAAGGTAAAGGAGCATCAGTCTTTTCAGCAGCTACAAGGAATATGGTGTGAAAAGTTCTTAAACAGTCTGAGTAAAGATGGGAGCGAAACACTCCGCTGAAGTTTGCCGAAAGCTGAAACGAAGTTGTTGAAACAAGTAGAACAGAAGCTAAAGGGAGCAAATGCTAAGCTGATTGGTAGCCAAAAGTAGCTAATACTGTGTGTGTGTGTGTGTGTATATATATATACAGTGTGTATATATATACATAAATATACATATACAGGTGGTCCCCGACTTACGTACGAGTTCCGTTCCTACGCACCATTCGTAAGTCGAAAGTTCGTAAGTCGGAACCACACAAGCCGCCACTTGATACACGTACATGTACGTTAATGAACAGTTACCAAGTTACCAAGCACTTCGCCTATCCTAACACAGCTACATAATTATCAAAAAACACTTACAGTCCAGGGCTAAAAAAATAAAATTTAATTTCTTACTTTGAGCTGGTCAAGCCTGTCTCGTCTTTTTGCATGTTAGTTCTTGCACGTCCGAGCTCCGCAACTTTGTGCTGCTTCACGTGGTCCAAACTGTTTACAGGAAGGACTGTTAGCATGTTAACTTCATACATTTGGAGCCAGAAAAAGAGTTAATAACTTACTGAAAGTTGTTTCTCCGCGGCGTCCATCCAAAAACAAGCTGCTCCGCGTTAGCATGTTAGCCCCGCCATTAGCAGCGCCCGTTGGCACCTCCAAGGCTGCCGCAGCTGGTTGTCCGCGTTTTCGCATGTTAGCTCGGTGTCCAGACAACATCCTAGGCTGCCAGGCGGACATGGAGGCGAGCTCACGGCCGCCGCCCGTTGGCTAAGTGTCTCCCGATGGGGCGATGGCATCCAACCGTGCATCCTACAGCAAGGCTTGTTAGAATGTTAGCTCGTTGCTACTCCGGTCCGGCTTGCTGTCTGTTGCTTCATGCGGTCAACAGTGTCGTTTTGCTTCGCCCATCCGTTCCTCCACAAAACCACCGTTCAGCTCCAGATCATGTATCCGAGCGCAGGAACCTCTGATCGGACAAAGCCGGCTGTCAAGGCTGGAGCTACGAGGCTGGAGCTAACTGGCTAAGGCTAAACTCTTGGGCACTGCCGAAAACTGACTGCCGAAAACTGGCGCAAACTTTGTAAATCGGCTTAAAAATTAAAAATGATGTAATAATAATAATACTTTATTTATAAAGCCATTTAAAACAACCACAGCTGCAACAAAGTGCTGTACACATGAAATCAAGAACATTTAAACACAAAAAATATATAATATATATATATATATTTTTTTCATATTTTTATTAATATGATGCATTCGTAAGTAAATTGGAAAAAGCCATAAATAGGTTGCACCGGTGTATAGGTCGTACCTATGTCACCGCGACGTAACGCGTCATCCACCGCTGACGCGCCTCATGACCGCTGAGTCAACCCGGCAATATGGACCGAGTGTTTAGCTCTGCTGCTAATGTCTGCCAGAAGCTAACAAAGCTAAACACGAGAGGAGTCCGTCTCTCAGAACACGAATAAAAAAATCGAATTTTAGGTCAAATGTTTTCTCGAGACCATAGTAACGTACATTAAAGCTCCTATAATTACACTCTGTAAGCAGAAAAAATATACACCGAGTGGTTTCGAAGCTATTTATAACAAATACAGAAGCTAACACTAGAAGCTAAATGCTACAAAAAGATCGTTTTTTTATTTTTTTTATCTCAAACATCTAATAAAGGTACTCACTTGTAAACGTCCACACTGTGATTCCATTCCATTCTGTAAGTTTCAGAAAAATCCGCTGAGTGGTTCTTGACTTATCTTGCTGACAAACAGCAAACAAACAGAGCTAACATAAGCTACATTCATTCATTCAACCTTTATTTATACAGGCTAGCCTCGTTGAGCCACGGGGACTCATTTACAAGAGGGACCTGTCTCACTCACACCCAGGGTCAATTTAGAGTTACCAATCAGCCTAACATGCATGTTTTTGGACTGTGGGAGGAAACCGGAGCACCCGGAGAAAACCCACGCATGCACGGAGAGAACATGCAAACTCCACCCAGAAAGGCCCCCGGACCGGGATTTGAACCGGGGACCTGCTCGCTGAGAGGCAGCAGCTCTACCAGTTGTGCCACCGTGCTGCCACATCCAGCCCAGGAGGCAGACAGAATCAGTCCGAGCAGAGGAGCTTTTTTTCGGGCACATGAGCTGGAAACTGTCTACTTCTTCTTCTTGGGTCGGTGTACTCCTCTGGAAGTGGTACTGCACTGCACCCCTAGCGGCCGAAAGTGGTACTGCACCATTTTATGCCAAAGTGAAAAAGGGTCATAACTCAGCCAAAAATTGGTCTAAAAATATGGGGGAAAAAATCCATAAATGGGTCGCACTGGTGTATAGGTCGCAGGCCTTGAAAAAAAAAACATAAAAGGTGTGACCTATACACCGAAAAATACGGTATATATTAAAGCATAAAAGTAACAAAAAATAACAGTCAAAGCACTCATTTCCTTCATGAGATGTGAATGGCCGTAGATTGCATAAAATATACAACTGCAATAGTTAAATGCTGAATCGGCATCCACTCAATTAAAAAAGGTTTTCCTAACTTTATTATCTTGAGATGTGTAGTGATTAATTTTCAGTCACTGAGTGAAGGAATCACCCAACTACCAACCTGCAACACAATTTCCTGGATGAGTCGTGGGATCTGGTTTCCAGCTGGAGCCAGTCGATCGCCTGGTCCCAGGTCTTGTGGTCTGCAGGGATGCTGAAGCATGGAGCTCGACTGAAATCCAACCATGTGGCTCCCTTTTGTTTATGTCTCTCCAGTGGTTACTCGCCAAGATCTGCAGGCGTGCTTTCATTTGTTGACTCAAACACAAAATGCTCATTTTCAAGAAACATGACGTTTTTCTTCTCATTCTAGAATGAGAGAAGTGGAAACAAACAACATGAATGTCTGTTTTTTCTAATCTTGTATAAACATTAAACACATTTTAACACGTCTACTCTTGAGTTCAGTTTTTCTTGAGTTTTTTTTTTTTCTTTTTAAAATATTAAAAAATTTCTCAAGCAAGAAAATGAACTGCTGTGCTGCGCATGCTCAGTCAGCAGGTGGTGACACCCAAACTCCAAAACAAAAAGACCAAGTTGAGCATATCCTTAAAATGCAACTCCATCTTCCTTTGATACAGTTCACCTTTCACTCTGAGTAATTATTCCTTAAGTTGGGACAGATTTTGGTAGAAAATCTGGTTAAAAACCCCTGCATTCTTTATATTTAGATTTCTTGTACGTGGGTATTGCCCAAAGTAGCATCATGGTTATCCCCTAATTTGTCAAGTAAAAATAAGATTTTCTTTATTTCTCATTTTGTGTGAGTAAGACCAAACTTTTCAAAAGTGTGTACTTTTAGTGACATTAAATGTTACAATCACTTCATCTGCTTTCACACATTTTAGAGAGACTGCTTTATGACACAAAAAGTTGATAAAGAACCCTTTTCTAGAACCAGTTGGTTTGTCCCTTCTAGGTTCCTGTAGAATAACAATGAAGAAGATGACTTTTTTTTTTTTCCACCTTAATGCTCATTCCTAATTGAACCGTATGTAGAGTAGGCTAATTACACAGAATGCATTTCCATGGTAACCTCTATTAAAACTTGTAAAAGTGATTCAGAGCTGAAATCAGATGGAGAAAAAAATAAGAACATTTGTATTTCATTCCCTCTACGGTTGTGAAATGGACCCCAAGTTTGTAATCAAAAATATATGTTGATAACAAAACTACATTTTAGCCATTTTTTTAAAGCAAGAGTAATGTTACAAGTTTTGTTTGCTTGAGTATGGAGCCCAAAAGTTGCCAAATATTAATTGTACCATTTTGCTTTTTAATAAATACCATTGGTAACAATTTTAGTGTCGCCAAAATCATATTTGATGTTCGTGCATCAATTTATGTCTCATTTAATTACATGTTAAAGTAGAAACATGTTTGAATAATTTTAAAAAGGCTTCTTTAGTATGTGTTTTAGTACTTTGAAGATGGCGTCACAGTGTTACACAACTGGCCAGCTGTTTTTAATTAAATGAAATTTTAGCACATTATTTTTTACTCCTCTGATGTTTAAGGTAAGTAAAGTTTGTGATTTAACTATTTGATGTTAATATTGTAAATCTATCCAGCTTTTTAAATTACACTTGTTCTCTGACTAAAAAGTGAGGGGGGGATGTATATATATATATTTATATATAATCTCAAACTGGATTTCCCCAATCTATATTTATTTCTACACCTGGCCTTCACTGGGTTCCATAGTTTGTGTAGGTGGACTTCTCCACATGACACATCTGGATTAGATCTCTACATGACACATCTGGATTAGAGAGGCAGCTATGATAGGAGGAAATTAAAACAGTTGTGATAAAACTGAGCAGATTAAAATGTACGTTTAGGAAAATGTGTCATTTTATACATCTAAAGATTATGGCTCTGTGCCTGACTTGTTCATCATATGCGACAAGTTCGATTAGACCTTAGAAAGATTATTGGATGGAAATCTTTATATTTTTAATAAAGCTCATCAGTAAAAAAAAAATTAAAGCTCTTGCCTGATCTGTTCGCACTCAGAAAACATGTTGGGGATCAGTCTCAGCTACAACCTCCCCTACATTTTTAGCTGGATGGCTGAGCCATTTGTGTTTGCCAAGTCAGCTAAAAAAAAAAAAAGTCTGATCAGCTGTGGCAGCCATCTTATTTTTTATGATTGA
>JBBPBX010078095.1:0-16708 GCA_038048925.1 Garcialebias charrua | reverse complement strand
TCAGAACAGCATCATCCACCCCTCTAGAGGGCTGATATGCAAACTGTAGTGGGTCTAGAAGATGCTGTGTTTGACAGAGAAGGACTTTTTTAATTATACGCTCAAAGCTCTTCATCACCAGAGATGTCAGTGCAATGGGACGGAAATCATTCAACTCTGATGGCCTTTGAACTTTAGGCACCGGCACAATTATGGATGTTTTCCATAATAAAGGAACTGTATGATGTCCCAAAGAGTAATTAAAAATATCTGTAAAAACTGGTGCTAGTTGTGAGGCACAGTTTTTAAGAACCTTGCCAGAGATGTTGTCAGGTCCAGGGCTTTTTTGAGGATTACAGATTCTAAACATATGTTCAACCTCTGACACTTTTATGGTAAATGGAGGCATTGGGGGCACATCCTGCTCGCTCCTCTGATGAGCGGTGTCTTTGCAGCTTTCTTCAAACCTGCAGAAGAAATTATTAAGCTGATTTGGCAGCTCTGCTCCACTAATTTCAGGCAAATATTGATTTGATGATGGCCCTTTACCTTTGTGTGGAATGTTAGTCATAGTCTTTACTCCCTGCCATGCCTGTCTACTGTTTCCAGATGCCAGAGAGGCCTCTATTTTCTCTTTGTATTTGTGTTTATCAAGTTGTATCTGCCTTTTTATTTGCCTTTGCAGGGCCCTTCGAGCTGTTTCATCCAGATTGTTAAAGGCGTTTCTCCTCTTAACCAGGAGCTCTTTTAGTATATTTGATATCCAGGGCTTATCGTTTGGGTATACTTTGTAACATTTAGAAGGGATTACAGAATCTACACAGAAGTTAATGTAGTCTGACACCACTGTAACCTGATCATCAATATTTGGGGAACTAAAAACTTCCCATGTTGTGCAGTCAAAGCATCCTTGCAGGGCCATTATGCTATCATTGTTCCACACCTTGACAGTTTTGACCTGAGGCTTCTCTCTCTGTACCAGCCTCCTATATACTGGGCGCAGATACACCACATCATGATCTGATGCCCCCAGTTGTGGAAGCAGGGATACAGAGAAGGCATCTCTGATGTTTCCAAAACACATGTCAAGAGTCTTGTTCTTCCTAGTTGGACATTCAATGTACTGATAATAGGTGCAAAGAGATTTTTTAGCAGGACAGTTATTGAAGTCACCCAGGAAAAACTTAGGTGCATCTGGGGAGAGGGATTCAAGTTCCTGTGACAAGTTGTATAAAACTTCAGTTGCTTTGCTGAAGTTAGCCTTTGGATGAATGTATACCACAGTGATGAATATTTGTGGAAACTCTCTGGGTAGGTAGAAAGGTCGGACAGAGACACACAGCAGCTCAATGTCGGGGGTGCACTTGTGTTGTCTCACCACGACCGCCCGGCACCACTCGTCTCTGATCAACAGACAGACTCCGCCCCCGCGCGCTTTCCCGGTGACTTCAGGATTTTGATCGGTCCTGAACGCTGAGAAGCCGGCAGGCTGCACTTCCGTGGAGCTGATGTTGTTGTCCAACCATGTTTCTGTGATTGCTAACACACAGGCGTTCCTGTACTCGTGGAGGAAGCGCGTGTTGGCAGCCAGCTCATCTGTTTTTGCTCTCAGAGACTGAGCGTTGATGAGCAGCATTGTCGGCAAGGGGAGCTTGTTCCTCAACTTCCTCAGCCGCCGTCGCATTCCTCCTCTGCAGCCGCGTCTCCTTCCACCTGCTGGCTTTGTTGTATTAATTCTGAGATGAGCTGGTATTGATTTTATAATGTTGTCACAGTCCAGTAGATGGTCACGTAGTAGAAAGAGTTCCTCTTTGCTGTAGCGAGTCACATTGACCTCGCCACTAGCTGAGTTGTCACATTTGCTTCCCATTCTTAAAAACAGCGCAAACAGTCCAATCATACACCATCTGATAAAATCCATTTTGCAGTTTGTAGAAAAGTTTCACGGTAAAAACCTTAGATGATTTCGCTTCATCATTGCTTCACAGCACACGAAAAAACATGACAAAAAACATTAAAATGCCTGACGTGGACAAACGCAGCAGGGCAGCCACAGTGCAGCGCCACAGAATAACACAGACTCATCGGCTGCATCACTTATAGTGATAGCTCTCAACCTTTTTAAAGTGGGGTTCTGTGGAAAAGCTATAAACGAAAGTTACTATTGTAACTACGGTTCTATGAATCCTGGATGACCGCCAGAGGGGGTGCTTTCAAGCACGAATTAGCATTCTTGCGCATGCGCAGGGCGAGTACAGATGACAACAATGTCACCCCGTGACCTGTCGGGGACCCGCGTGACTCTATATAGGCATGTAACACCCGGGACACAGTCCCTCAATCTTTTCGCAAAGCAAGAATTCCGAGGGACTAAGCACTCTGGCGGTCATCCGAGATTCATAGAACCGTAGTTACTGTAGTAACTTTCATTCTATTTCATCCCTCCTGACTGCCAGAGGCGGTGCTTTCAAGCATGGATGACGCATGGCAACATGGTCATGAGGAATCGGCAACGTTCAAGGAACAACTACCACGCCACTCACCTCAATGTGATGGGGAGATATGCTGCTCCAGAACTCCTTGAAGGGGATAGGGCGCAGCCACATTCACTATGTAAAATTGAGTAAAGGTACTCTGCGACGTCCAGGAGGCCGCAAGGCATATAATAATAATAATAATGAATTAAATTTATACCGCACTTTTCATTAATAAAAATCTCAAAGTGCAACAAAGCAAAAATTAAATAAAACAAGTGATAAAATCAAGTAAAATCAATAATAAAATCAACTAAGATTAAAGACAGAATCATGAGGAGGCAGAGTAGGCCTGCTTAAAAAATAAATAAATAAATAAATAAAACAAGTGATAAAATCAAGTAAAATCAATAATACTATCAATCAAGATCAAAGATAAAATCATGTGGAGGCAGAATAGGCTTGCTCAAAAAGAAAAGTCTTCAAGCCGTTTTTGAAGTCAACCAGTGACTACGGAGCCCTCAGGTAGTCAGGGAGGGAGTTCCATAGGCGGGGGGCAGCCACACAGAATGCCCGGTCTCCCATGGTCCTTAACTTGGTTCGTGGAATGTGAAGTAGATTACTGTTCTGTGATCGTAGAGACCGGGTGGATGAATATGGTGCAAGAATGTCCTTTAGATAGTCAGGTGAAGTTCCGTGTAAGCATTGGTGTGTAATGAGAGCAGTTTTGTACTGAATTCTGTAGGTGACAGGAAGCCAATGGAGGTTATGGAGAATGGGTGTAATATGTTCAAATTTACGAGCTCAATAAAATCCTTGCTGCACTGTTTTGAATATATTGAAGCTTCTGAAGATTTTTGCCAGGGATTCCAATAAACAGGGAGTTGCAGTAGTCGAGCCTGGAGGAGACAAAGGCATGGACGAGTTTCTCAGCATCAGAAAAAGTTAGAGATGGACGAAGTCTGGAGATGTTTCGAAGATGGAAGAAGCAGGTTTTAAACAGATGCTTAATGTGATTTTCAAATGTAAGATGAGAGTCCATTTTTATTCCAAGATTTGTAACAGAGGTGGAGAGGGGGATGTCTTGACCAGAGAAGGAGATTGTTGTTAAAGTTGATGTTTGTATCTGGTGAGGGGTGCCAATCAGTATGGCCTCAGTCTTGGAGCAGTTTAATTGAAGAAAGTTCTGATTCATCCATGCCCTTATTTCCTCCAGGCAGGTAGAGAGGGCAGTGAGTGAAGATGGAGATGGGGATGATGAGGATGCTCCAGTCCTGATGTAAAGCTGTGTATCGTCGGCATAGCAGTGAAAAGAAATGTTGAACTGATTAATAATTTGACCTAAAGGCAGCATGTAAAGGGAAAACAGCAGGGGCCCCAGAACTGACCCCTGAGGGACACCACAGGAGACACCGACTGTCTGGGAAGTGGCATTGCCAAGACTAACACATTCCAGCCTATCGGAGAGGAAAGATCTGAACCAGTCCAGGACATTGTCACAGAGACCGACCTCCACATGAAGACAGTGGAGGAAGATATTATGGTCCACAGTGTCGAAAGCTGCAGTGAGGTCAAGGAGGACAAGGATGGAGGATGATGGATATACTGTCCAACGGCACCCCTGCCATGGCAGCGAACAAGGTCGACATGCCCCTCGTAGAGTGGCACTTCACTCCCGCCAGTAGTGGCCGGTCCTGCAAGGCATAAGCTTTGGAGATCAAATCCACAACCCAGTATGCCAGTCATTGCTTAGAGAGTGCCTGGCCTGTCCGTGGGCCAGAGTAGCACACAAAAAGGCCATTCGTCCTCCGGATGGGTGCCGTAGCGGCCATGTACGCCTCAAGTGCATGAATAGGGCACAGTTGTTTGGAGGAACCACCGGTGTTAAAACAGGCAAGATGGAGCAGTTGGGTACTACCGACTGGCAGGGACACTTTAGGCATAAATGCCACATCAGGCCACAGTGTGACACCTGAGCCATCAGGGTTCCATCGGCAGCAGGGCTCGGCCACTGAAAGAGCCTGCAATTCCCCCACACGTTTTACGGAAGCCATTGCCAAAATAAATGCCATTTTCCGTGAGAGCCATTTGAGGTCCGCAGATGCCAGGGGCTCAAATGGGGGGGGGGCGGAGAGCCTCAAGCACCAGAGAAAGGTCCCATGCTGGCACCACAGGATGTTTGGGTGGGTGCAAACGCCGAGCACCTCTCAAAAACAGTGTAACGTCCTTGTCCTAGCTCACCAAACAACCATTTAGGCCGATATGCCAATGAGAAATGGCAACCACATATACCTTCAAGGTAGATGGGGACCGTCCTCGATCCAGTAACAATTGCAGGAAGGTCAGTATGTCAGAGACTGAACACCGTACCGGATCCTGCCATTTATCGTGGCACTAGGTCACAAAGGCCGCCCACTTATTTGTATGTATGGCCTACGTGGATGGCGTCCACGCATTAGCCATTGTATGTCCTACCGGCCTGGTGTATCCTGAAAACGTGGGCCCCGGCTCTACAGGGGCCAAACCTAGAGTTGGAGCGGTCCGGTTCTGGGTGCAGAACCCGACCCTCCATCTGGAAAAGAAGGTCCGTCCTGGAGGGGAGATGCATCGGCGAGCCGGAGCTGAGTTCGCGCAGCAGAGGGAACCAAGTCCTTGCTGGCCAGAAGGGGGCCACCAGCAGAACCATGTGCCCCTCCTGCCAAATTCGTAGTAGGGTCTGAAAGAGTAGGCTGAAGGGTGGAAAGGCATAAAGGAGGGTCCCGGCCAGATGTGCGCAACGCATCGTGGCCCAGAGGGCCGCCGTCACCCAGGGAGAACCAAAGGGGGCAGTGAAATGCGTCCCTTGAGGCAAAGAGGTCCATGT
This sequence comes from Garcialebias charrua, assembly GCA_038048925.1. Taxonomy (NCBI): domain Eukaryota; kingdom Metazoa; phylum Chordata; class Actinopteri; order Cyprinodontiformes; family Rivulidae; genus Garcialebias; species Garcialebias charrua. The sequence goes on along the minus strand of JBBPBX010078095.1, from coordinate 11,392 downwards.
CCGCTCTGCCATAGACCGTCCAGATCCTCTCCACCACCTCGTCGTGAAGCTTCCACTCCCCCGGGAGTGGCTTCTGACGGGACAGATAATCTGCTGGCACGTTCTGTGGCCCTGGGATGTAACCTGCTCCGAGGCTGGCCAAGCATGGAGCAGCACAGTGGTGTTGTCTGACCTCACCAGCACATGCTTCCCCTGCAAGCCTAGAAGGAAGCTCTGAAGGACCAGAAGCACGGCCTGTAACTCCAAGACATTGATGTGCTCCGTGCTCTGTCTCTGGGACCATGTCCCCTGTGCCATGTGACCTCACCAGGTGGCACCCCAGCCCGTGGAGGATGCATCTGTAAACACAACCTCCCGATGGCACGGAAGGGAACCGAGCAGGACCCCCGCTGTTATAAATGGCCTCACCCTCCATTGGGACAGAGACTGGAGGCACTGAGGGTTCACCCGAAGTCGTCGGAGGCGATGAGTGTTCCGAGTGGTGTCCAATTTCAAGCTGTTCAGCCACATCTGAAGGGGCCTTAGAGACCGCAGCCACAAGGGTACCACTGCGGATGCAGCCGTAAGCATCCCTAGGAGTTGAAGGTACCGCACCAGAGGCAGTGCCATACCGCGCCTGAAACAACAGTTTTTTGTGTAATTATTTCTTTCTTTCTTTGAATGTTTGACTTGCAGCAATTCATGTCAAAAGTCAAAGTCAAATCAACTTTATTGTCAAAACTGCAATACAGGACATACACAGGATTGAAATTGCATTTCTCTCAGTCCCTCAGAGCAACAGTAACCATTTAAACACTAAAACACTGAAACATTTAATAAACATAAGCATAAAATGAAACAATAAAAGTGTAATACAGTGTCCTGTTTCGATCTACCCAAGTGAGGTAACCACAGGACTTGTGGCAAAGCCCCACTGCAGCCTTCACCTCCAAGGGGTCCAATAAACTAATCCTAACACTCCGGTATTACTCGAAGAGTAACATGGAACAGTTCAAATTAAGGCTGTAACGAGGTGATTCACCCAGATATGTTAACGATCTCCGTTAGCACGTCACATCCAGAATTTTCACCTCGTGAATCGCCTAACCTGGCAGCTGGGATTAGGTCCTGCTTCACGAGGAAACATGCATTCACGGCTGCTCACCTCCTCTGTAGAATGGCTATTGTTACTGATCTGGTTGTTTTTAGAATCTAGGAGTACGATTCAGGGATCAAAGCTAGGAAACCCTTAAAACCTAGGGGTGCGAATCTCTCAGTGTCTGGTGAATCATTTGATTCCAATTTTTTGTGTCACAATTTGATTTAAAATCAATTTTTCGATTCAGAATTTTTTTATTGAAATGGTTATAAATTTAGCTTCGGTTATGTAACTGACAAGCTGAAAAAAATAAACAACAATTTGAACAAATAGAACATTTATTTAAAACAATAATTTTAAGCTGAAAAGAATAAACAACAATGTGAACAAATGGAACATTTATTTAACCCTTGGATGCATGAACAAACAATACCTTCATTTTTCCATGGTGGGATTCAAAAATGACCCTAATTAGAATCAATGTGTTTTTTGCAATGAATTTAAAAGATGTCTTTAATTTTGGTTGAATGTGTTTATATTTATTATATTTGGGTATCTTAACTGTCCTCCAAGTAGCCATGATAGGTCTAGATGAGAAAACATAAAACAGACAATGTTTGATTGACACAAAACTATAAATCAATATGTAGCTATCTAAGTAAACGTCTGTGTATGTATATTTAAGTAAAGGTACAGACATGCATGTATGTACACACACACACACACACACACCAATCAATATTCAATAATGATATAATAGGTTACCTAACAGGTTAGCATTTGTTAGAAGGAATTATGAATAAAGTGAGTCCCTGCACAACAAATATAGTAATATCAGCTTGCTTACTAAGCTAGTGTAATGTAACTAATGCTGTTCAATTCTTCATATGGTGAATAAAACTGTGTCTAAAGTTGAGAATTATGTCAAGTTGAACTTTTTGTAAGGATGACGCCCTCTGCTGGCCTTTGTCTGTTCCTTGTTTGGTCTCCTGTCAATAGGCTGGCGCCATCTGCTGGTCCTTCCTTGTTTGGTCTCCTTTCAATCAGCTCTTTATCTATGTTCTTAGTTTAATAAGTTTATCCTCTTCCAGTTCTGCTCCTGTGCTCTTGGTTTAGTTAATCCTTCATGTAATAAACCGAGCCCATGGAGGTGAGGATGGCCTCTCCCGAGCCACCCATCCTCACCCTGGAATGCCCTGAATTGTACACACTGGAGACCTACCTTGACCACTTTCAACACAACGAAGTAAACCCTCCTAATCCAACGAGCCCTGAGGGGTCTGACCCTCCTGATCCAACTAGCCCTGAGGGATCTGACCCTCCTGATCCAACTAGCCCTGAGGGATCCGACCCTCCTGATCCAACTAGTTCTGAGGGGTCCGACACAACCCCTTAGGAGCTGATGCAGGAGAAACCATAAGAGCGAGAGATGAATGAGGATGCACCTGACCAACCTGATAAGGGGTGGCCCATCGTAGAACTCATCACCCCTGTTGGGTCTCCCATGACTGAAGAGGCCCCGCATTCTCAATCAATCGAGCCCACCAACTATCAAGCTCAACCACTAGTTGAGGACGAACGTCCTCCCATCGACCTGTGGCCCCAGGAGATGACCACAACCCAACCTGACAGTACACAGGATGTTGACTTGAACGACTTGTTGGTGTTGGATTCTTGGGACATTTCTGATGAGGAGGACGACAGTCCTGGGCCCAACGATACTGAAGATCCCATGTTACAACTCGAGGAGCCGATTGTCCTGGACTACGATGAGGACATCTTGAGTGTGGATACTGCAGATGACAACAATTGGCTTGAAGCTTGATAAGGGGTACTGATAGAGTTTTTAACATTTATCATATAAAACTTATTTTATTAACGTACTCTAACAAAATCATTACTCAACTCTCATTCCAAATTCTCTCTGTATGTAACAAACACTTATCTAATCACATACAATTTTGGCTTACCTGAAGTGATCGGAGCATATTTTTGATGTTGACGATGGCAAATCCTCCTTGCGGTTGATCTTACACAGCCAGACTCGCCGACGTTCAGTGGTGAGCGCTTCTGTATCTGGTCCTTCATGCTTCCTTATTTTCGGAATTACGTTAAACTTACGCTTGGCAATTGCTGGCAATTGCTCGATTGGTACAACCACTAACCCAACACGAAATAACCATTGCAATTATTTACAAATAAACAACCACGAAAAATACACTGCTCATAACCTACGCTGCTACTAGTGGTCAGGAGTGGAAGTATCACCAACTAAAATGGCGGACAACCCGGAAATGCCCATTATGTGACGTCACATGGGAACTATGTATTGCCACCCACAATTCAAGTTTGCAACTTGCTACTATGCCCACAAATCAACAAGCGTGCCTGAATGGACTAAGCACTCAGGAACAGGCAGCTGGACAAGACGAGACTACACAAAACCCCTGTCTGAGAAAGTAAAGGACACCCATCAAACTGCCTGAACTGATCCGCCTGATTCATCTATCCTTCATCCACCATCCATCATCCATCTATCATCCATCCATTTGGGACTCTATGTCTTCAACAATGGAACCATCCAGGCCTGCATTATGAAAATGCCAACTGCTTTGAGCCAGAAGATGTCGCTGATTGCACACACCTCCTTGAACAAAGGACTTTCAACATCAAAAAGCCAACGAGAGGATGACAGGAGACCACCCACTACAGCTTTGCAATGCCACAAACAAGAAAATCTCTCCCCCAAGAACAAAAAGAACTTATTCCACAAACAAGAAAATCTCTCCCCCAAGAACAAAAAGAACTTATTCCACAAACAAAAAAAACTCTTTCCCCAGGAAACCCTTTCCCCAAAGAAACTGAACTTATTCCCTTTTTTACCCCCTTACCCCTTAACCCCCCCAAGAAGAAGATGGACACTGAAGATCTCTTTTCCCCAATAAACTCATTCCCTAAGAAACTGAACTCACCCCTTACCCCCCAAGAAGAAGATGGACACTCTGAAGAAAAATGTTTTGATCTATTTCATTTTTTTTAGTTCAAAAACGGTTGTTTTAGCTTTTCTGGACTATAGTTTTTTTGTTTTGTTTTTTTTCTTTCGGCTTTTTTCCCTTCGTTAAGGGTCACCACAGCGAACTACTCGCACGAAGACTTGGCAATTGTTTTTACGCCGGATGCCTTTCCTGACACAACCACAGATCACCGAGCTACCACATCCCTCTGTGTGGAGCAGAGAGCTGATATCTAGGGTTCCCAGGGGAGCAAATGGTGTGCGTTAAGGGCCTTGCTCAAGGGTCCAGAGTGGGGCAGATGTGGGTGGAGATAGGTGTGACTGCTTCACTTATCCCACCCACATTTTTGATGTTGTCGGTACCAGGGCTTGAACCGGCGATCTTCCGATCACAAGCTCACCTTCTTAACCTCTGTGCCACCACCATAGTCCTAACTATAGTCCTATGGACTACTGTATAGTTAATATCAAAGAAATTTCAAGCCAACTGAAAACTTATTTTATTTTTTGTGCTCATAAAGAGCTATTTTGCTGTGTGTTTGGATAATTATTTCCCACATCTTTAACAAACATTACTTTTCATTTATTATTGCTTTTCCCACATCTTTGAAAGGGTATTAGTTCTTTTTATTTGTTTAACACAAATCAAATAGATTATTTCCTTTTTATTTGTTTAACACAAGTCAAATAGATAATTTATTTTTATTGTTTAACACGATTCAAATAGATTAGTTATTTTTAAACATATATATGTTTCTTCTTAAAACTTTTATTTCTTAAGAAGAACTTTTAGTTTTCATGATCTAATAGATTGATCCCTTCTAAAATATATTATTCCTCTTTAAAACTTTTGAATAAGCCATGAAATAAGACCATATTCACTACAAAGTTCTCCTCAAAAACTTTATTTCTCTCAAACCATCCTCAAAAGATGATCCTTGATCTTTGATATTATGTTCTTGTATGTTCATGTGCTATCTGAATCTTACCTCTGTCCTACTTTTGAGAGAATAAAATCCTAGCACACGCTGACCAATTCGGACTTGCTTCAAACACGGTTGAGCTCTGCTCCAAGCGAGTTTGAAGTGATATCCCCTTTGCAAAGTGTGACTAAATTATAATCATTTCTTGTTTCTTTCCCAAGTAACAGAAGAACGTTCTGAGAACGTTCTGAGAACGTTATTTTTAGGTTACGGGAACGTTCCCTCCTAACGTTCTGAGAACGTTCTGGTGTGGAGTTTTCTCGTGGTTCTCAGAACGTTAGGTGAGAACGTTCTGCTAGAACTTTCCTAGAACATTCCATAAATTTTATTATTATTATTTGGGCTGTGCGATATGACGATATCGTGGGGACGATAGAAACGTGTCTATCGTGCTACTTTCCTTCTATCGTGATAAATAAGAATAAAAAAGTAACTGTCGTTTTGCGAGATGACGGCGCTGCTTTATGTTTGACGTACGCGCGGGTTTGCGACACATGCTTTACGTTGTTAAACTCGAGTTCAACAGGCATGAAGCCGGTGCCACCAGATATCTATGGGTGTCACAACATGGTGAAACAGCTGCACAGGCAGCCCAAGAAGAAGAACTTTTACCAAAAAGAGGGGAAGCTCACCTTGTTAGCTTCCATTATTTAGCTCCGCTGAAACTCGGAGACAAAATGGGTCCAGAGGACACGAAGTTCAACCGAGTCCGAACTCGGGTCCAGTTAACCAATACAAAACAGACCAGAGACACAACAGAACCGGAATCAAACGCAACGTTTTCTCTTTTCTGTTTCAATGCCTTGTTTACTCCAGATTCCAATCAGAGCGGATTTCTTCTTCGTGGGTTTTATTAGCAGCCGTTGTTTTACCGCCACCTGCAGGAAAAATTTGGACCAAAGTAGGTCCAAAGTTGGACCAAAGTTTCTACTTTGGTCCAAATTTCCTTGTTCTTTTTGTTCACATTCTTATAATTGTAACTGTATCTGTAGTAAAATAAAATAAAAAATAAAATAAAAACTTTGGTCCAAATTTTTCCTGTACATACACACACATTGTGTTGTATATATACAACACGATGTGTGTGTGTGTGTACAGGAAAAATTTGGACCAAAGTTTTTTTTTTATATCGTGATAAATATCGTTATCGTGATATAAAAAAGTCCATATCGTGATATATGATTTTTTCCATATCGCCCAGCCCTATTATTATTATTATATGGATTCATACATTTAGTGCAAATTATGAACAATCAAAATAGATTCAAAGTTATTTATTCGTCTACTGAACAATGTTTTTAACCTCCCAGAGAGAACAATTGCAAACAAACAAAAGTACACTTGTGTTATAAGAAAGAAAACTCAAATGTTTATTTTTTCCAAACCAAAAATGTGAACTATTCCAAACTACATTGTCCCTTTCTTTAAACTTAAAAGTCCAGCTTGAACATAAATCAAATTAAATATGTGTTTTGCCATGATTTCTAGCTTTCAAATACAAGTACCTGAACAATACTGTCATTGTAATGAGAAATTTAAGTTGGCTAAATAAATCTCCATTGCACAAATGAAACCTTTCAAGTTTTATTAAAAATGTCCACAATTCTTAAATCAAATCTAACAAAAGAAGCTGAATAATAAATTTGTGACCCATCACATCAAATAGGTTTATTTTTCAAAGTGGTTTGCGTAAATTTAGATAGTAAATAAGATGTAAATAAGATGAATGAATAACTTATCAAATGGTTTAAATTAAATATCTGAAATAAAATCTTCACACCAAATATCAAACCATTTTCCTGATTATTAAGACAATACGATGAATTTGTCAGGATGATCTAAGGTTTAAATTAAATATCTGAAATAAAATCTTCATACCAAATATCAAACCATTTTCCTGATTATTAAGACAATACAATGAATTTGTCAGGATGATCCAAGTAAGAAATTTTATTTCTAAAAGTCAGTAATATATATGTTTGCTTGTAGGTCATTTTGACCAAATTTGACTTTAACCCCTGTTTGATGATGTGATGGGTCACATATTCAGTATGAAGTTCTAGTAAAACTAACCCTCTTTCAAAAACAAGGGGCGAGTAATCTGGTGATCCGACATAAATACATTCAGATAATCCTCCTTTTTAAAACATGGAGCGTGAAATCTGGTGATCTAACAAAATACTTTCAGCTAATCCTCCTTTTAAAACATGGAGCGAGAAATCTGGTGATCCAACATGTGTTCACATATAAACAACTTCAGTGTTGTTTCAGAAACAGTTCTCAACCATCATTAGCAAAGCAGATCCATCATAAACATTTCTCAACCATCAGGAGCAATTGATATCCATCAGAAACAGTTTTCAACTATCATTATCAAATCACATCATCAGGAGCAATTGACATCCATCAGAAACATGTTGCAACCATCATGTATAAAAACCAGTGCCTTAGTGTACAGTCCAGGAACTTTAAAAAGCTAGAAGCAGCACAAAAACAGCATAGAAAAGAAAATTCCCTTACTTTGATTGAAGTGGAGGTAGACAGGCTTATTAGGTGGTTCTCATGTTCAAACATGGATCAGATGGAACTGCTTAGCCATTGAGCAATGATTCAACCATGAATGATGGGTACATGGGAGTCCAGATGTGAGTTCAGGTAGGTGTGTGGTCTTGATGAGAGCAGGTCTGTCCATCAGGTCAGGTGTGTTTTCCTGTTTTGGCAGCAGTCATTGATGTGGATACATGACAGGGTTAGGCACAAGGTGTTGATGTACAGGTGATGATGGAGAGGAGCTGCAGGAGGTAGTAGGATGGTGAGGAGAGAGCAGAGGACACAGGTCTGCCCATGACGTCAGGTGCAACAGGTTTTGTCTGTTGAAAGAGACACAAACATGAACATGTGAAGTTAAAGCAGGGTCATGACCTGCAATAAAAACAGAAAACACAGACAGAAAACAAGTTCAACTCACCGTTAGGCACAAGGTGTTGACGCACACGTGATGATGGAGAGGAGCTGCAGGAGGTAGTAGGATGGTGAGGAGAGAGCAGAGGACACAGGTCTGCCCATGACGTCAGGTGCAACAGGTTTTGTCTGTTGAAAGAGACACAAACATGAACATGTGAAGTTAAAGCAGGGTCATGACCTGCAATAAAAACAGAAAACACAGACAGAAAACAAGTTCAACTCACCGTTAGGCACAAGGTGTTGACGCACACGTGATGATGGAGAGGAGCTGCAGGAGGTAGTAGGATGGTGAGGAGAAAGCAGAGGACACAGGTCTGCCCATGACGTCAGGTGCAACAGGTTTTGTCTGTTGAAAGAGACACAAACATGAACATGTGAAGTTAAAGCAGGGTCATGATCTGCAATAAAAACAGAAAACACAGACAGAAAACAAGTTCAACTCACCGTTAGGCACAAGGTGTTGACGCACACGTGATGATGGAGAGGAGCTGCAGGAGGTAGTAGGATGGTGAGGAGAAAGCAGAGGACACAGGTCTGCCCATGACGTCAGGTGCAACAGGTTTTGTCTGTTGAAAGAGACACAAACATGAACATGTGAAGTTAAAGCAGGGTCATGATCTGCAATAAAAACAGAAAACACAGACAGAAAACAAGTTCAACTCACCGTTAGGCACAAGGTGTTGACGCACATGTGATGATGGAGAGGAGCTGCAGGAGGTAGTAGGATGGTGAGGAGAAAGCAGAGGACACAGGTCTGCCCATGACGTCAGGTGCAACAGGTTTTGTCTGTTGAAAGAGACACAAACATGAACATGTGAAGTTAAAGCAGGGTCATGATCTGCAATAAAAACAGAAAACACAGACAGAAAACAAGTTCAACTCACTGTTAGGCACAAGGTGTTGACGCACACGTGATGATGGAGAGGAGCTGCAGGAGGTAGTAGGATGGTGAGGAGAGAGCAGAGGACACAGGTCTGCCCATGACGTCAGGTGCAACAGGTTTTGTCTGTTGAAAGAGACACAAACATGAGCATGTGAAGTTAAAGCAGGGTCATGATCTGCAATAAAAACAGAAAACACAGACAGAAAACAAGTTCAACTCACTGTTAGGCACAAGGTGTTGACGCACACGTGATGATGGAGAGGAGCTGCAGGAGGTAGTAGGATGGTGAGGAGAAAGCAGAGGACACAGGTCTGCCCATGACGTCAGGTGCAACAGGTTTTGTCTGTTGAAAGAGACACAAACATGAACATGTGAAGTTAAAGCAGGGTCATGACCTGCAATAAAAACAGAAAACACAGACAGAAAACAAGTTCAACTCACTGTTAGGCACAAGGTGTTGACGCACACGTGATGATGGAGAGGAGCTGCAGGAGGTAGTAGGATGGTGAGGAGAAAGCAGAGGACACAGGTCTGCCCATGACGTCAAGTGCAACAGGTTTTGTCTGTTGAAAGAGACACAAACATGAACATGTGAAGTTAAAGCAGGGTCATGACCTGTAATAAAAACAGAAAACACAGACAGAAAACAAGTTCAACTCACCGTTAGGCACAAGGTGTTGACGCACATGTGATGATGGAGAGGAGCTGCAGGAGGTAGTAGGATGGTGAGGAGAAAGCAGAGGACACAGGTCTGCCCATGACGTCAGGTGCAACAGGTTTTGTCTGTTGAAAGAGACACAAACATGAACATGTGAAGTTAAAGCAGGGTCATGACCTGCAATAAAAACAGAAAACACGGACAGAAAACAAGTTCAACTCACTGTTAGGCACAAGGTGTTGATGCACACGTGATGATGGAGAGGAGCTGCAGGAGGTAGTAGGATGGTGAGGAGAAAGCAGAGGACACAGGTCTGCCCATGACGTCAGGTGCAACAGGTTTTGTCTGTTGAAAGAGACACAAACATGAACATGTGAAGTTAAAGCAGGGTCATGACCTGCAATAAAAACAGAAAACACAGACAGAAAACAAGTTCAACTCACTGTTAGGCACAAGGTGTTGACGCACACGTGATGATGGAGAGGAGCTGCAGGAGGTAGTAGGATGGTGAGGAGAGAGCAGAGGACACAGGTCTGCCCATGACGTCAGGTGCAACAGGTTTTGTCTGTTGAAAGAGACACAAACATGAACATGTGAAGTTAAAGCAGGGTCATGACCTGCAATAAAAACAGAAAACACAGACAGAAAACAAGTTCAACTCACCGTTAGGCACAAGGTGTTGACGCACACGTGATGATGGAGAGGAGCTGCAGGAGGTAGTAGGATGGTGAGGAGAAAGCAGAGGACACAGGTCTGCCCATGACGTCAGGTGCAACAGGTTTTGTCTGTTGAAAGAGACACAAACATGAACATGTGAAGTTAAAGCAGGGTCATGACCTGCAATAAAAACAGAAAACACGGACAGAAAACAAGTTCAACTCACTGTTAGGCACAAGGTGTTGATGCACACGTGATGATGGAGAGGAGCTGCAGGAGGTAGTAGGATGGTGAGGAGAAAGCAGAGGACACAGGTCTGCCCATGACGTCAGGTGCAACAGGTTTTGTCTGTTGAAAGAGACACAAACATGAACATGTGAAGTTAAAGCAGGGTCATGACCTGCAATAAAAACAGAAAACACAGACAGAAAACAAGTTCAACTCACTGTTAGGCACAAGGTGTTGACACACACGTGATGATGGAGAGGAGCTGCAGGAGGTAGTAGGATGGTGAGGAGAAAGCAGAGAACACAGGTCTGCCCATGACGTCAAGTGCAACAGGTTTTGTCTGTTGAAAGAGACAAAAACATGAACATGTGAAGTTAAAGCAGGGTCATGACCTGCAAATGAAAATGTCTAATGATTTGTTGATATTTTTACATTTTAAGACTAAAAAAGACCAGATTATCATAAAGAAGGAAAAATAATGTGATCTTTCCCAATTAAAAAATAAAATAATGAACTATGCAGGTCTAGGTAAATTATTTTAATTGTGGAAAAATTAAATATCCTACTTTGAATAAATAAAGTTAACTTATGTTTTACTCCTTCTATTAGTTCTAGTATTCACACATTTGCAAAGGAAAAGACAGGAAAAACTGCTAAAACTAGCCCTTTTTGTTGTTATAAGAACAAATAAAATTCAGTTTAAAGTTATTTTTGATCAAAGCTTGGAAGAGCCACTGCTGAGGGACCAAAGAGCCACATGTGGCTCCAGAGCCGCAGGTTTCAGACCCCTGCAAAGTCCAGAACCCCTTACATTTTAAGACAGGTTTACAAGAAATCTAAAATAACTACCTATCAGCCACTTTCAAACCAGTTATGTGATCACAATCTGATAGGCCTACCTTTCTTTGTGCTTGACAGATTTTTCATG
>JBBPBX010078094.1:0-16709 GCA_038048925.1 Garcialebias charrua | reverse complement strand
AAGCTTTCAGTGTGTAACTTTTATAAATTTGGTATAGTATGTAGCATTTTTATTTGTTTCCATTCATTCACCGATTTATTGTACCGGTTTTTATATTTTCTGTCCTGTTAAGCACCTTGGTCAATGCAAGACATTGTAGGAAGGTGCTATACAAATAAAGTTTATTGTTTATTATTTAATGATTTATTTTTAAGCCACAAAATGAAAAAGCTGTGAATTTGTGCTTGTTAATTTCTGTGCACATGTCATGTGCATGCATGAAAACCTTGATTTTCTTTGGAAAGAAATAAAGAAGAAATAAAAAAACATTTCCAGACACTATTTTACTGTATTACTGAAAAAACACATCTACTCAAAAATTGTGGTGGCCATGAGTAAATAAACACAATGTGATTAAACAAATATATAAAAATATAAAAAGTATATACACAACAAAATGCCTATAAAACATAAGCTGGTGAAAATTCTCAGTCGTCCAGGACATGATAAAATCAAAAAAGGCGTTCAATACAAGATCAACTGGACTTTATTTGTTGCAGAAAACGTTCAGAATGGCAGCTGTGAGACTGAAGTTTTATGCGTTTTATTAGTATAAAACTTCTTCTCAGTCTCACAGCTGCCATTCTGGATTGAAAAAGCCTTTTGGATAAAGGGTGAAACGTTTTCTGCAACAAATAAAGTCCAGTTGATCTTGTATTGAACGCCTTTTTTGATTATAAAACATGAGAAATAGAAAAAAAAATGTTTTTAGTCACTTAGTGTAACAGTTTTATTCCCTGCCCTTCCTCAACTTCAGGCTACTCTGACTGTTCTTCTGTGCTCATCTCCTCCATGTGATGCTGGTTGCCTCTCATAAAAATCAACACTTCAAAATTGGTGTCAGACAAGCTGGCTCTCTTGGCCCTCAAAATGTCCTTTCCCATCGAGAACAGGCGTTCAACTGCTGCACTGGAGGGGATGGGTGTGTTATATTTGGTGAACAGATCGATGAGTACCTGCTCACCCAAAAAGGCAGCATCGGTCAACACCACGTTTAAATCTCAAATACACGGGTGTGTCGCCACGGCATTTATACATGAAAGTAACCCAAATACATAAAACTAACGACTCGCCGTCGAATGGTCGACACAAAACGCACAATAAAATCCTTCGGCCACGTTAATTTGGCTTGAAACAGCTGGGTTTTCTAAGGATTTCCATTAGTAACCCACAACCAACCGGCAGACACAGTTAGCGTCTATAGGTACTCAACAGATTTAATGAAAAGTAATAAAAATACATGAAAATAACGACTCACCGTCGCGTGGTATACACAGAACACAAAATAGAATCCTCCGGCCGCGTTAATTTGGCTTGAAACAGCTGGGTTTTCTAAGGATTTGTCCAAGTACCCAGCACAAACAGCTAGCCACGGAATTAGCCTCTGAGTTCACCTCTAACCCGGAAGCTGTCGAGATGGAATAGTCCATTTTTAGTAGGGGGATAATGAAATCAACCGTTTTTTAAATTGCTTATTTAATGATTGTTTTCATCGTAACTATAATTATTTTTATGTTAAATGTAGATTAACAAGCAGGATCAATGTTAGGAATTAGGTGACTGGCCGGGGCGCGGCGGGGCCGGGGCCTCATGCTGATGGGATCCCCAGGCATTTACCTACATGGTAGATCCCCCCCTCTGCTCCCTCCCCCCTCCAACCCTCCCTCCCCCCTCCAACCCTTCCTCCTCTCTGCTGTTTACGGTGGGGAAAAAGGTAAAACAAGCAGCATTATGAGCTTGTAAATAAGTTTATTGGTTTTTACTGATAGATAATTAGTTATTAGCGGTACTGCATTTTAAATAAAAATAGCAGAAATCCGCTTATGAATTATAAAAGTTAGTCAATTCACAAAAACGCTGACAAAAAGTTTAGGTCCACTGTAAGCGGAATAGCGATTTAGCGCTCTCTAGCGTTCATTCGCCCACCTTTGGTCCTCAAAATCTGTATCAATGATGTCCAAGTGACTGTCAGCAATTGTGGCATTGTTGTTATTTGTGTGCTCTGAGTTACTATCAATGATAGTGCTACACATTACTCTAGGTTTGTTTTCCTTGTTTTTTTTTTCAAACTTTCTAACAACCGACGTATGTTCTCCATCTCTTCTGAGGACAGAGGTTTAGGGCCTTTTTTCTGGAACTTCTGTGGGTTTTTCCTCGCCCCGGACTGTTCAGTCTGAGGTGCAGGAGCTGGCGCATTGCTCGGGGGTCCCCTCTGGGACCACCCTCTTTCATATGAGTCTCCTTGGGACCCATATTTCTTTTTCTTTTGGAATGCCCCCCTTTTTTGATGATGGGGTTCTTCCTCTTGATGCGGCCTGTACCACTTAGGGTCTCTGGACCCCTTTTGGTCTTTGTTCCAGTGGACACCTTCATTTTGCGGTCTGTCAGGTTGGAAATTTTGTTTATTCTCGCCTTCCTTAAAAGAGTGAGCTGGCGCTCTTGCTCCTTCAAGGTCTAGCGTTTGGTATCTGACCTTTTCACCTGGATACACTTCTACGGGTTTCTTGTGTCGCTTGTATGTTTCAAAAACACGTATAGCGCACTCCTTTAATTCACGCATGGTTTTTTCTCTGTAGTCGGCCATGAGGTTGGCCGTTGAACCAATCTCTGAATATAGATTGTTCATAAAAAGAAACTTAAAATCACGTTCATCCTCCATACCTGGCTCATTCCTATCACCAAAAAAGGCTTCGAAAAGTCTGTCATAATATGGGATTGGATGTTCATTCTGCCCCTGAGTGATTTTCAATGCGGCTTGGTAGCCAACGTCTCCCATGCGAGGAGCATATTCTTGCAGTAGAGTTTCGCAGAAAAGTTTGTAATCCTTCAAAATGGCGACTGGTTGACGCGCAATGAAGTGCTGCACCTTTCTGCTTGAGGTGAGTTTGATTAAACCGACTTTATCGTCGACCGTAGCGTTCGGATAGCATGCCAGTTTAAACTCAATGTCTTTCAGATAGGTATCGGTTTCAGTTGAACCATATTGCCCTGGCTCAAAACGTTGAACGAACTGGGAAATTTTATGGAGTCGTTCTATTGGGACAGCGAATTGAGAGCCATTGATAGTGATATACCCACCCATCTGCGCACCAGGTACACCTGTTGACATGGGGTACGTAGGTACCTGCCATTGGGTTATCCCAGCAAATGTCTGTTGAGGTGGGGGTGGTGGCGGAGGGAGTAGTGCATCGGGCATGGGCGGGGGCGGTGGAGGAGGGAGTGGGTCATCAGGTATGGGAGGGGGCGGCGGAGGTGGTGGATTCTCAAGGTGTTTACTCATGAGATCCAAACATTTTCTCTCTTCTTCAAAGAGTTTGTTCATTGCTGATGCACGCTCTATTCTACAACTGTTCAGTTGGACTCTTAACCCATCATTTTCACGTTGTAACATCATGTGCTGTTCTTGTGATTTTCTATAATCATCTTGCAGCCTTGTGTACCGTAGTGATAATGATTCCAGGGTGTCCGTGCATTTGTCCAGCGCGTCTCGTGCCTCCCCACAATCCGCCTGAAGCGACTTGTACTGATGGTAATACTTATCCTTCTCCACCACACATTTTTCCAAATCATCTTGTGATTGTTCAAAATCCCTTTTTAACACTGTGCATTCTTCGTAGAGACTACGCGTTTGTTCAGCGCTGCCAATACTCGACTGTGTTAAACTCTTTACCTCCTGCTGTAAAGTGGCAACCTCCATTTGTGCTGTTAAACATGATGTAGAGACAGCCCGGCGTGCAACAGTTTCAAAGTCTAGCTTGGCCTTTAACAGAAGGCTTAATTTAGCCAAACGTTTATCTCTGTCTGCTTTCTTTTCAGCCGTTGTGGTTCCAGCTGTTACAGTTTTTAATGCTCTGTCCACATCTGCTTCCTCCATCAACTGTGTCTCTTCATGGTAATTTGTGAAGGACCCTGTGAGCGAAAATAAGGCACGTTCGATCCAATCTGCTTTGGTCGGGTCGTGGCCCTCAGTTGGCACAGGCTGCCCCGTATCCGTGGTGTCAGGGGTCTCACCCTGTGTGCCTGCCATCTTTTATCTGGATTTTCAGTGAAAATAAAAATAAAAGATGCTCTGTATTCGTTACTCTAAACTTTTCACTATTTGAAATAAACAGGAAAGTTTAAATGTACACAGGATAACTGTGGAAGATGATGTGTCAGAGAGAAGGAAGAGAAAGGAAAAAAAAGTTGCAGTTATCTGGAGTGAAAACTGTACTTTTGTTTGTTATTTTAAATTATTTTGTATTTAAAATAAGCAAAAATGTTTGTCTGTACCTCTGTTATTCTAAATAATTTATTTAAAATAAACAGGAGTTATTGTTTGTGTACAGAACAAATTTAGAGCTGGTAATTCATCATAAAAATGCCGACTTTTTATGATGTTTTATGAGAAAACTCATCTGTTAACGTCTTTTAACCAACAGGGGGCAGCTTCGAGTCTTTAATGTTATCACGAGGAGACTGATTTTTCTATTCAGTATTTAAACTAAAAACAACCTTTTAGAGTTAGTTTCTAGTGTGTCCGTGATAAACGCTCGAACCACGTTCTTGTCAGAGACAGATTTATGTTGTTAGACAGTTTAGATGGCGTCAAATTAGTTTTTAAACTCTCAGTGAAATCTCCGTTTGTCTAGTGAGGAGTGTGAACTGCTTGTCACCCAAAGTGCACCTGGAAATGACGACAAAAGTAGGCGGGTCGACGCAGCGCGTCACCAGCTTCCGTTGAGCGAGGCGGAGCTCGCTAAACAGATACGTGACGTCAACCAATCAATCACAGCGCTTGCAGTTCTATTCCCAAGCATTCATGGTGAATGTAGTTTTCTTACCTTCGACCAAGGCAGTGCCGGAAATGACGACAAAGTGGGTTGGTCGCAACGGCGTGCGTTCCCACTACAGCGAATCAGCGCTCGCTACGAGTGATTGACAGCTCACAGCTCTCGTTTATCCAATCACAGCTCATAAACAACAAACGTGTAGGACACGTCGCCTTAACGTTACCTTAGCACAACAGAACACAACTTTTACAGACCCTTAAACAACTCAAACGCTTCAAATTAACTTCCCAAAATCCTGAAACATGGCAATCACAATTAAAACAGGCACAACTTAGCTACGCTCAGTAACCCAGCACTGCAGCTGCAGAACAAACACGGACTCGCTCGGAGCCACTTCAAGGTCGGTTCCGGTCCACTTTTTAATGGAGCAGGAAACGGGTCTGAAACCCAGCCGACAACGTTCTAACAGCAATATGCTTCTTTGACCTGTTCTAAAATGTAAAACACCACACACAGCAATCTTGCAGATGTTAATAGCTTTTCAGGCAGTTTGACTCGGCGGTCAACAAAGCTTTGCAGGCTACAGGAGTCTGTGAGTGAACTGGGCCGAACGGAACCAGAACCCCCCCACAGACCACGGGCTGACAAAACTTCACCTAAAAGCTTCCAACAGCGTGTTAAAGAGTTGAACAATAACAATCTCTCAGCTTCAAATGATAAAAACATGCAGAATCTGCCTGTCTTGAACACTCCAGCCAAAATTATTATCCTCAGAGTTTAAAAATTGGAATAATCATGCCAACATAACGTTTCAAGTTCATGAGAGATCACAGATTTATCAATAAACTTTCAGAAAACTCGTACAGGACCACCAGATGAAGGGAACACGAGGGAGCCACCATATTGTGTCTTTAAACACGTACAGTGCCACCAGATGTAAAGGATTATGAAGAGGTAAATATTAATATGGACCTCTTTACCTTAATTAATTTAATTATTCAGATTGAATAGTAATTTCATGGATTCTTTTCTTTTTCAGTTTACCCAATATTGCTGTGATCTTTATGATGGATAAATAAATAAAGCCATTAAGTGACAAGAGACGTTAACTTAGTTTGATATGTCAAAGACACTATCATTTATTTAAAATAAATCAACTAAATTAACACCATTACACTTGATTGACATGATTTCACTTTCTTGTAATTTAAAACGTCAGCACAGTTAAATTACAACACAACAGACATAAATACTGGATGTTAAACATATTTAGTCTGAGGGCTCTTTAGCTTAAATATAGTTTCCAGCTTAGAAATGGAGATGGAGAAATTTAAGAAGGAGAGGTTAAAGGAGGAAGTTATTTATCTTGAGGGTAACCAGAAATGACACTTCCCATCCGACTTCTGCTAAACCCCAGGTACGTTTGTAAACAGCTCTTTACCTTCGACGACGAGTCTGAATAAAGAGATGACACCAGCCTTTCAGATGCACAGAGTCCTTCAGGCCCAGCACGTCCAAGCTGGTCCTTGTTTACGTTTTCAACGTCTCCTGGTTTCGCGTTGGTCATCAGAAAATATGTCAGCTACTGGCCTCTGACTTCAAGATAAACTTATTCCAGGAAGGAATAACAAAGTTTTGAGCTTACGCTTGTTCCAAGTGGACTCATAACAGCATGTTATCAGTCCCTAGCTGGATGACGTGCCCTTAGCGTTTGACCAAACGTCCACCCAGCTCTTTGGGAAAGTTCACATCTCTTTGAAGCTCCCAGCAGACTCATCAGTTCCAGCAACAGCTTAGAACTTAATAGAAGGTCCTGAGAGGAGTGAGACTTGTGTCTTTTTCATTGGTCCGTGGAAGCAGTTGCCGTTATCACGACCCAAGGTTACAGCCCGAGCAGAGGGAAATTGTTTAGGAAAAAGACAGAGAAGCTGGAGTCATTCTCCTGCAAACAACGGATTAACTGTCTTCTTATTTCTAAACAAAACGGTCGGGCCTCTGTGACCCGAGACTTCAACTTTAACACAGCAGGAGTGACACAGTAATACTCCATATTAAAAGAATAACAGCATATAACATATATCATGAAAATGACAAAAGTTATTCTTTTGATCACATCAGCCTAAAATCAAAGATAGAAATAGTCTCTTTTGGTGACTATGTTCTCAGATTACAACTAATGGAATAATTTGTAGTAAATGTCTCGCTTTACTGAGAGGTCAGTAAAGGTCATCACTGGACGGTTCAAAAACCTTAGTTTGACCCTGGGTAGGTCCACTACAGCTGATATCTTTAACTCCTCCCTCACCCAGACAACTGTTCCCACCTGCCTGAAGACCGCTACTATCATCCCGGTTCCTAAGGGCTCTGCAGTGACTGGTTTGAATGACTACCAGCCAGTAGCCCTCACCGCAATAGTCACACTTTGAAAGACTGGTCATGGCCCACATCAAAGCTACCATCAACATCAGCAAGGTATGCATACCGCAAGAATAGATCGACAGAGGACGCCGTCTCGACAGAGGACGCTGTCTCCTCTGTGGTCCACAGAAGGACTCCAATGCCTGTATGTCCTTTGTGAACTTTACATCCGCCTTCAATACCATGATTCCCCAGACCTTAATGGACAAACTACCAGTACTCACACTAGGACTAAGCTCCTCCCTGTTCAACGGGGTCCTGGATTTCTTAACCAAAAGACCACAGTCTGTGAGGATCCACAACTTCTCCACCACCACAACTTCTCCACCACCATTACCCTCAGCACTGGCTCCCCTCAGGGCTGTGTGTTGAGCCCCCTCCTGTCCACTCTGCTCACATATGACTGCGCACCTACCCATCCAGGCTTTCACATTGTAAAGTTTGCAGACGATACAGCAGTGGTTGGATACATCACAAATAGGGCTTTAACAGACTACAGTACTCGAGTAATCGACATATCAATTACTTGGACCTCTATCGAGTTTTTTTTTGTCGAGTATTCGTAGTGACGTCATCACGCCGCAGTTACAGAACAGAAAATGAATCAACTTCCTGTTTGGAGCGTGTTGCGAACCGGTGTTACAGCATATTCTGTGACCACCGTATATTGTGATCGTAGGGGGCGGTGTTGCATGAACTGTTGCAGGTCACAGAATGTGGTGTAACACCGGGTCCAATGACCGAACCAGAACCAGCTTCCTCTGACCTTGTTTCACAAATAAAAAGCAAAAAATATTAATCTCTAAACCTATTAAAACCTATTAACATTTTAATCTCTAAAACTAAACCTAATGCGCAGCATCGCAGGCGGTGGTGCGAGGTGGTCAACTGCCTCACTGTTTTTAGTTTAGTTTTTGACGTGCCTCACATTTTTTTCACTTTGCAGCTTAGTAATAATAACTAACCCCAAAATTACACCACACGCGTTGCGGCTCCGCCCCGCTCCGGTCCGACCTCCGCAGCAAATACGCACCCATTATAATCAATGACAGAATTTACACTGGCTCCGCACGGCGGCGGCGAGCTGCGGAGAGCGGACGGCAGTCCGTCAAAATTAGAAATTTTTCTATTTCTGCCGGACGCCGGAGCTGTGCCGGAGTCAACTTTTGAAGATTACGTCGCACCAACAGGAAAAGGAACGAGCACAACTTCCGTATTTACAAAATAAAATCACCACGGGCGGACTAATCCTAGCTCTATACGGATTTATTTGTACAAAAATGCTGTCAAACTATCATTTATGACTACGCCTACAAACGCAATACAAGAAATAAAAAGAAATACAAGAAATAAATAAAGTATTTTATTCTGAAATGTAATACATCACTTCCTGTTGCTCAAACCATGTCCTGTAGCTCATTTACGAGAGAAGATCAAGGCAGCAGTCTCTACTGTTGTTCTCTTTCTTCCACCGAGTGAATTGTTTTGTTTTGACTTACTTATTTATCACTTGATTTATCGCGCGATCTCGCAATTCCCGCGCATGCGTCTCGGAGCTGCGCATCCCCTCGGACCTGAGCGGAGCGGAGGTAGTGGAAATTGGACTCGCACAGCTGCGACCTGCGGAGCGGGGCGGAGCGGAGCCGCGTGTAGTGTATTTTTGGCGTAACAGTTTATAGTTTCCTGTAACTTATTTGCTGTAAGTTAAATGTTAGGAGCCTAATATATACTCCCAATGGTTTGTTGGTCTTTTTTTGTAAATAATAAATTACATTTTTTCATCCATCCATCCATCCATTTTCTTCCGCTTATCCGGGGTCGGGTCGCGGGGGTAGCAGCCTAAGTAGGGAGGCCCAGACTTCCCTCTCCCCAGCCACTTGGAGCAGCTCCTCTGGGGGAATCCCAAGGCGTTCCCAGGCCAGCCGAGAAACATAGTCCCTCCAGCGTGTCCTGGGTCTTCCTCTGGGTCTCCTCCCGGTGGGACATGCCCGGAACACCTCACCAGGGAGGCGTCCAGGAGGCATCCTAACCAGATGCCCGAGCCACCTCAACTGGCTCCTCTCGATGTGGAGAAGCAGCGGCTCTACTCCGAGTCCCTCCCGGATGACTGAGCTTCTCACCCTATCTCTAAGGGAGAGTCCAGCCACCCTGCGGAGAAAACTCATTTCAGCCGCTTGTATCCGAGATCTTGTTCTTTCGGTCATAACCCAAAGCTCATGACCATAGATGAGGGTGGGAACGTAGATCGATCGGTAAATTGAGAGCTTTGCCTTTTGACTCAGCTCTCTCTTCACCACGACAGACCGGTACAGCGCCCGCTTCACTGCGGACGCTGCACCTATCCGCCTATCGATCTCACGCTCCAGTTTTCCCTCATTCGTGAACAAGATCCCGAGATACTTAAACTCCTCCACTTGGGGCAGGACCTCCTCCCCGACCCGGAGAGGGCACGCTACCCTTTTCCGGCTCAAGACCATGGCCTCGGATTTGGAGGAACTGATCCTCATCCCGGCCGCATCGCATTCAGCTGCAAACCGCTCCAGTGAAAGCTGTAGATCACGAGCTGATGAAGCCAATAGGACCACATCATCTGCAAAAAACAGAGAAGCGATTCTAAGGCCACCAAAACGGATCCTCTCAACACCTTGGCTGCGCCTAGAAATTCTGTCCATAAAAGTTATAAACAGAATCGGTGACAAAGGGCAACCTTGGCGGAGTCCAACTCTCACCGGAAACGAGCCTGACTTACTGCCGGCAATGCGGACCAAGCTCTGACACCGGTCGTACAGGGACCTAACAGCCCATATCAATGGGCCTGGTACCCCATACTCCCGGAGTACCCGCCACAGAACCCCCCGAGGGACGCGGTCGAATGCCTTTTCCAAGTCTACAAAGCACATGTAAACTGGTTGGGCAAACTCCCACGCACCCTCCAGGACCCTGTTGAGGGTGTAGAGCTGGTCTAGTGTTCCACGACCAGGACGAAAACCACACTGCTCCTCCTGAATCCGAGGTTCGACTATCCGACGGACCCTCCTCTCCAGAACCCCTGAATAGACCTTACCAGGGAGGCTTAAGAGTGTGATCCCTCTATAGTTGGAACACACCCTACGGTCCCCCTTTTTGAATAGGGGAACCACCACCCCAGTCTGCCAATCCAAGGGAACTGCCCCCGATGTCCACGCGATATTGCAGAGTCGCGTAAGCCAACACAACCCCACAACATCCAGAGCCCTAAGGAACTCAGGACGAATCTCATCCACCCCCGGAGCCTTGCCACCGCGGAGCTTTTTAACCACCTCGGCGACCTCCGCACCAGAGATTGGAGAGCCCGATCCAAAGTCCCCAGGCTCCGCTTCCTCAGTGGAAGACGTGCCAGTAGGATTGAGGAGGTCTTCGAAGTATTCCGCCCACCGACTCACAACATCCCGAGTTGAGGTCAACAGCACGCCATCCCCACCATAAATGGTGTTGGTCGCGTACCGCTTTCCCCCCCTGAGACGCCGGATGGTGGACCAGAATCGCCTCGAAGCCGTACGGAAGTCATTCTCCATGGCCTCTCCGAACTCCTCCCACGCCCGAGTTTTTGCCTCAGCAACCACCCGAGCCGCATGCCGCTTGGACTTTTTGTGGTTTTAATTAGTTTTTTTTTTAAATCTTGAGATCCTATGACATCATCAACTACTCGAGCTCTACTCGAGTATTATGATGTTAATGTCGAGTTTAAAAATTATGTACTCGTTCAACCCCTAATCACAAACAATGATGAGACTGGCAACAGGCAGGAGGTGGAACACCTGGAGAGCTGGGGCCTCATGTACAAAGACTTGCGTGGATTTCTTACTGAAAAGTGACGTACGGTCAAATCCAGAAAAGTGTCTACGCACAAAAAAGTCCAGATTTATCAAACTGTACGTACACCGGAATCCACGCACATTCCTTTTGTACATCACAACCACCGTGGAATTGAGCGCACATGAGAGAGTGGCCGACTCCGCCTTTGACACGCCTCCGTATAAATATGCAAAGTCATTCAAATATGCCATGCACGACAGGAATGTCGTCTCTGCTCCATTGCAAATCATGTTGAAACGTGGAAAAAAGAGGAACTTCACGGACTGTGAACAGGAGACACTACTGAGTGAGGTGGAGGCACGGAAAAAGGTTTTATATGGCACGCTCAGCGCAAAACAAACCGTCCACTTTTAAATAAGAAGTTGACCAAGCTATACTCACATGCCTACTTATGGCGCAGTGGTTAGCGTGCTTGCCTTTCGTCCCAAAGGTCATGAGATCGACTCCCGCATGGTACAATGTTTTCTTCTTTCTTTTTTCATTCCAGATTTAAATACACATGAAAACTATTTACAAAACAAGAAATTCGTCTGCTTCCTTTCATTTCATGTATTGTTTTATTTCTTGTTGTGTTATTTAAATAGTTTTCCTATGTTCTTTAAATCTGAAAAAAAAAAAAAAGGGTTGTTTCATGCGGGAGTCGATCTCATGACCTTTGGGACAAAAGGCGAGCACGTTACCCACTAACCTAAACGTAGGCATGTTTGTATAACCCGGTTAACTTCTTATTTAAAGAAATCACATCTCATTGTTGTCAATATTGTTGCCACTATTTGGCGCATGCTTTTATATCCACTCGTCTAATTGCGTCCATGTGGATGTAATAATCGTTAATCATGTGTGTTTGGTGGGATTTATGATTGTTTTCACATCATGGACACAGTTTCTCAGAATCACCTGTAAGTGTCGCCAAAGGAACAATGACCACAGAAACGTGCGTACGCCAGCAGGGGAGCTTGCTTGGAAATGTACTTGGATGCGCAGATATTCACGTTCATTTCAGTTTTGATACATACGGGGTTTTGCGTGGAAAGTGACGTGCGCACGGTTTTTGTGCGCACGCACGGTTGATACATGAGGCCCCTGGTCCGCTCTGTAAATACCTTTAATATTATTTTCTGCTCGCAACTTAATTGCCAACGGTTCAATTGCTAACGCAAATAAAAGAGGGGACAAAGGACACCCCTGTCTTGTCCCACGGTGGAGTGGGAAGAAACAAGAATATAATGAATTTGTTCTAACACGTGCCATAGGCGAGGAATAAAGCACCTGAACCCAAGAAATGAATTTAGGGCCAAACCCAAATTTATTTAATATGTAAAACAGATAATCCCACTCCACCCGGTCGAAGGCCTTTTCAGCATCAAGTGATAAAGCGACTTCTGGGGTTGCAGTTGACTCCGTGTGTAATATGTTAAAAAATCTACGTAAGTTGAAAAAGCCATGCCTCCCTTTTACAAATCCTGTTTGATCAGATGAAATAATATGAGGTAAACATCGTTCTAGTCTGAGAGCCAGGATTTTAGACAATATTTTAAGGTCCACATTTAACAACGAAATAGGACGGTATGATGAACACTCGAGTGGATCCTTATTTGGCTTCAATAATAAAGAAATAGTAGCTTGACGAAGCGTTGGGGGAAGACATTGCGAGTTAAATGATTCAATAAACATTTCTCTTAACAACGGAGATAAACTATCTTTAAAGGTCTTGAAAAATTCAGCGGGATAGCCATCTGGTCCTGGTGATTTTGCATTCTGCATTGAGTTAATTGCTAATTTAATTTCTTCTACAGTAATCGGTTCCTCCAGTTGATCCCTAAATGTAGAGTCTAAAGTTGTAATTGTCATCTTTTCAAAAAAATTATCAAACAATCCAGGCCTTTGTGAAGATTCTGATTTATAAAGGCTAGAGTAAAATATTTTAAAACTCTCATTTATTTTTTGTGGATCCGTAGTGACCTGTCCAGATTGGGTTTTAATCTCAGGAATCAAATGTGCAGTTTCGGATCTACGGAGCTGATGTGCCAAAATCTTAGACGTTTTGTCCCCATGCTCATACCACATTCCTCTAGTCCTAAGAATCATACGTTCAGACTGTTCGGTGGAAATTAAATTGAACTCTGTTTGCAAATTTAATCTTTGTTTATACAATTCTGAAGATGGGGTTATAGAATGTTGTTTGTCTAGTTGTGAGATCAGATCTGTCAGTTCAGTTAGACGTTTTAACTTTTGTTTCTTATTATGTGAGCAGTAGGATATAATGTGACCACGTAAAAATGCTTTCAAGCTTTCCCAAACTGTACTAAAAGTTATACCAGGTGAAATGTTCATTTCTAAGAAAAAATCAATTTGTTCAGAAATATATTGTACAAATTCTTTATCTGACAATAAGAGAGGATTGAGTCGCCAAGAATATACAGAACGTTTGTCTGGAAAACTAAGTTCCAAAACAAGCGGGCTATGATCAGAGATAACTATACTATCATATCTACAAGTCTTAATATTAGGAAGTAATTTTTTATCTACAAAAAAATAATCTATACGTGAATAAGTTTGATGAACTGCAGAAAAAAGGAATATTGTCGGGTATATGGGTTTAAATATCGCCACACATCTACAGCACCGTAATTCTGCAAAAATGACTGTAAAACTATGGAAGATTTTGGGAGTGAAGAGTTTTTGGTCGAGGAACGATCCAGCACTGAATCCATGACCGTATTCATGTCTCCTCCGATTATTAGTTGGTGAGTATTAATTAGAGGAAGGGAGTGAATCAGGTTGTTGAAGAATTTAGGGTCGTCAAAATTAGGGGCGTATATGTTTGCTAAAATAATAGGAGTATTATAAAGTGACCCAGTCACAATAACGTAACGGCCATTGGAGTCAGTCATTATATCCGATACTATAAATGGAGTGTTTTTATGGACTAGAATTGCTGCGCCTCGTGCTTTACCATTAAATCTGGAATGAAATATTTGCCCAACCCAACTTTTTTTAAGCCTTGAATGATCTATATCTTTAAGGTGTGTTTCCTGCAGGAATGCTATATGTACCTTAAGGCGGCAGAGATGAGAAAGTACCTTGTTCCGTTTCACTGGATGATTCAATCCCTTCACATTCCAACTAACAAAATTAACATGGCAACCATTACTTACAGAGGTAGAGGTATCATCAGTGGAAGTCAACATCTACATACATGATGAGAAAGAACGGTCCAAATCACATTGAATAGTCTTGTCATTGGTGTACACCGTAAATTTGTAGTTAGCCAGCATCTGTGTAGATAATAAATGACAAATTGAGCACACACACACACAAAAAAGGAAAAAGGAAGAAGAAAAAAAAAAGAAAAAAATAGTACCCCCCACCCCCTCCCACAATCAGTGTTGTCCCCAACTGACAAACACAACATCCCCAAAGTCTCTCTACTTTCTAAAGGAACCATTCACCTTAATCTCAACCACAGTCCCAAAAAGAGAAAAAAATAAATGTCTAAACTATAAATCACCCATTTACCCATTTATCCCAAAGCGTATTGGAAAAAGTCACAACATCAAACATTATGTATTTCAATTTAAGAGAAAAGACGAAAACAAACTCCTAAAACTGCTAAAATAACATGACAAAATAAGCAGGGTGCGTTTATTTAACATCTACCATACGCTGGCTCGGGCGGCGCTGTTCGTTTAATACACAGTCTACCAACGCCATTATCCACTCAGCTGCCCCAGAAAAATAAACAAACGCACCCTCAGTTCGCATCAGTCCGTAGATGCAGGAAGTATTTCTCAAAGTTTTTCAGTCAAACCGGAAAACTATCAGTTAAATAATAATAATAAAAACAAAACTACAGGAGATAAGAGACAAAGAACTTCCCATTTAAAAATTAGCTACTTTTAAACATAGAAGTCCCGGGGTGTCACGTGACGTAAACAAACGCACAGTACCGTCTCGTGTCCTCACAGCCTCCTGTACTGATCACTCCAGAGATGAACCAAACTTGGATTCAACAAAAGTTTTCGCTGTCTCAGGAGAATCAAACACTTTTGTTTCGCCGTTGATGGAGATCCGAAACCGGGCAGGATAAAGAAGACCGTAGCGAACTCCATCTTTTCCCTGTAGAAGCTTCTTTACCCCGCTGAAGGCAGCTCGGCGTCTGGACAGGTCGATGCTGAAGTCGGGAAAGATGAGAATCTGCTCCCCTCGAAACTCCAACTTGCCTTTCTGTCTGGCCAGTTGTTGTATCCGCTCCTTCTCCTGGTAGTAATGGATGCGCACGATAAAGGCCCGTGGACGTTGTCCCTTCGAGGGCACCGCTGCTGCGGCTCGATGAGCTCTGTCGAGGAGTGGAGCCTTCTCCAGCCCGCCGGGACCACCCAGTACTTCAAATAACAGGTCAGCCATGAATCTGGTGGGGTTTCCCTGCTCCAGTCCTTCAGGTACTCCCAGTATGCGCAAGTTGCAGCGTCTTCCTCTGTTTTCCAACTCGTCTGTCTTTTCCAATAACTTTTTATATCGGTTGTTTAGGTCAGCATAGCTGGTTTCGACAACTTCCAAGCGCTTGTCTAAATTCTCCAGGCCTTCTTCACAGTCACCCACTTTCTTTGTGAATTCGTCCAGAGTAGCTTGAATGGGTGAAATGGCTTTTGCGATTTCTTCTTTAATTTCACCTCGTAGGTTTTCGTTTTCCTCTTGAATTACTTCTTTCACAATATCGCGGAATGCTAACAGCGTGGCCTGGTCTATTTGCGCTTTGCTAGCAGCCTCCGAGCTGTTAGCTTGCGCTCCTTTAGCAGATGCTTTAGGCGGCATTTTGCTTCAAGACAAGGCAGAAGTTTGTAAAATAACGTCGATTCTCTACTTGCAACTTAAAATATATAAGAATTGGGCCACTTTGGGTGATCTATAAACTTTATTTTTTTTAAATGTTGGGACCTCGTGGTTCGCACGTCTACTCCATAACGCGCCCCCTAGTGGTTCAATATAAAGTTTTTTAAACTAGTCTTGGCATGAATCATTATGAACATTTTAACGCTGGAATTGTTTTAAGGTGGCCCAACTGCACTGGTCTTGGTACCTTGGATCAGCTGTTAGCTTAACTCTATTTCTCCAAGCTGAGGTTGTTTGAAGAGCTATCTACATCAGGTAAGATATTAATTGTTCACAGCCTTTCCACAGAACCCCATATCTAAAGATCTAAATCAAAATGGTTGTCAAAAGCAGCTGAACATGCAGCAGCGAGGCCCTTGAAAGATCAGTAATCTCTGGAATGTCGGACGATATTTTAGAAAGGTCAAGTCACACACACACAGACACACACGTTGTAAGTAAAGGCTCAAGTTTTCTGGACAACGACCTTTGCAGCTTTGTCCTCGTGAGCAAGGTCTGTGTTAGATTTTGTTGACAGCGTGGTGTGTCAAACCTTTCCCAGCTCGATCCATTGCGCATGAAGAAAAAGCAAGCGGCCCAATCAGGTTCATTATAATGTTAAAGATCAGAAAATGTTTGGAGTTATATTTGTGGTCAGCTTCTGAGTGCACAAATTCACAAGATAAACACTTTACTAAGCTATTAATATTAACATCCACACAAATATTTTCAAGGCAAAGAACGAATTGTTTG
>JBBPBX010078093.1:0-16709 GCA_038048925.1 Garcialebias charrua | reverse complement strand
TGGCAACACTGTTTCCAGAATCCCCCTGAAAGGTGGTGGTTTTGCTGCAAACTGAAGTGCATAACCCTTTCTTATGATTTTTGACAGCCATCTGTCTAAACTGCATTTCTGCTGCCACTGCTCGTACTTTCTGCTCAGAGGCAGCGCGAGGTCCTGCAGCCTCGTGTGTGTCATTCGCGCCAGCCATTCGCTGGGGCCTCCCTCCGTTACCGTGGTAACCCACGGGGGCCCCGCCCAAAAAGGGCTGTCTTATTGCGTCAGAGACGTGGACCGTCCCTGCGTCTGACGTCGGCACGTTTGCTGATACAGGGAGCGCTCGCTCTGGTGGAGCGGTGCTCCCGCCGGGCGCCGCTCGTCTTTTGGCGGGCGGTGCTTGGCCAATTTGAGTGTTTTTCTTTTGTTACCTCGTTTGGAGCTGGAGACCAGCTGCTGAGAGGTGGCGCCACTCATGTACGTGGAACGCCAGTTAATCATGTGACGAGACGCAACCTTGCTGGCTTGTGTGTGAGCAGGGCTCGCGTCACGTGATCCGACATGAAGCAGCGCGCTGTGGGATTTTCCACGCGTCGACTGCGAGACAGGAGGTGTAACAAACATGGCGTCTGGCTGTTTAGATACCTTTACGTGTTTACTGCCGGGCAGCTTCGAGGCTGGGCCGGCGTGATGTAATTTTACGAGAGGCAGCGGGCGGGGTATATTACCCGTCGCTGCCTGGTCGATAACAGGTTCACCAAACATTAAACATTTATTGATTGTTACCTTGTTTGAGTTACCTTTAGCTGTGGGTAGCTGACTACCGCAGGCTAGTTTTTCTGTGGTGGGAAGCATGTGAGAACGTGCGGCTGTGGGGTTATCCGGCCCCACAGACAAGCCCGAAACATGACAGAGAACGTTGTTTGAAACAATTTGCTCTTTTATTTTACCTGCGCACACACTTCCCGCAACGAGTCATTTCTTTTGAGGTGGACGGTTGTAGGGACTCTGCTGCTTCTGGCCGCCCCGGCCTTGGTAGCCGCCGCGGCCTTGATAGCCCCCGCGGCCTCGTGGTGTGTGCTGGCTCGTGTCCCACGGACGCTGGTATTGCTACTGTTTCTGCTGTTTCTGTTTGAAAGGTGCTGGTTGTTGAGGCTGTTGCGAGCTCATTGCAGCCGAGGGCTGTTTCTGGTCCCGACGGTCCTTCCACCCGTCTGGCTGTCGAACTGGTGGGCGGGTGGACATGACGCTCCTTACCGTCTCGACGACCTCATCCTTCTTCTTGCAGTTTTCGACCAGCTCTTTTAGGTTGGGGCCGAAAAGCTCTCCTGACAACATGGGTCCTTCCAAGAGTTCCTTCTGAAGTCTTTCGGGCATCGAAGGTGCGTACTTCAGCCACGTGGCGCGGTGCACCATGTGAAGCAGGGCTGCTGCGCGCGACAAACACGTTGTGGATGCGGCGCTGAGGTTAAGGATCACGTCCGCTGCTTTTCCCATTATGTTCGCCAGCCCTTCTGGTAGGCTCGGGTCCACCGCTAGTGAAGAGATCTGGTCAGCAAGGAGGGCTGTGTTGTTGCTAGCCGCCCCGGCTTGGGCCACTAGCTGGTATGCGCGGCCCGTCAGCTGAAGCGCAGTCTGGTCGTGGCGTCCGCTGGGGATGGGTCTGTGGTCCGACCTGGCGGATTTCGCTCCGAACACCTCCGAGAGACTCTGCTCCAGGGGGGGCACCGAAGGGAAGGCCTCGTCTGTGAAGCCTTGGACCCTTGTGAGTCCCGCGTAGGAGGACGCTGGGGCCTTGATTTTCGCGGGAGCTGCTCCCGCCTCTTTCCAGAGCTCCATCACATCAGGGACGCGAGGCCAGACAGGGTCTGGACGACACTGCGACGTGGTGCCGTACCTCAAGCCCGCTAGGACGTTTAGCCTAGGCGGAGAAGGGGTAGGCACTGATAGGTTCCTCAGCGCGGCTGCCCCGCGGATGATTGCGGGCAGGTCCTGCATCAGAGAGGGGGGGGCGTCCGCCAGCTGAAGCTGGGAGGGGACCTCTGAACATTCACTCATGAGGTCTCCGTCCGAGGCCCCGCTTTCCAAAGGCTCGTGATCGGTGCCCTGGGGACCGGTCGCTTCTCCGGGGTCCGTCGTGGCCACCTCGACGTCGGCGGGTTCGTCCAGTGGTACCCGCTCGCGAGGGTCCCTTCTACCTCGCCGGTGAGGTTGAACAGCTCCGCACGACGTTCCTTCTCGCCCGGCGGCAGCGTGGCGCAGAAGGGGCAGTCGTTGCTCGGGACCGCGTGCTTGGGTCCCATGCAACGCTCACATTTGGCGTGGCCGTCGAAGCTGAAGATCGTCCCATCTTTGCATTCGGAGCAACGCCTTGCCATCTTGATGGAAAAACCAGATGATGAATGAAGATGAATTTCGAAGAAATTTCTTTACCAGGTTCTCATTCGGGCTGAATGAAGAAGAGGTAGTTTCACCTCGGTCGAGGGGTTTTACAGACCGAGGGGTGGGCCCATCCGGTAGGTGGGCGTGGACTAAAAGGTTTTCAGTAGGCGCTGACGCGCGAGGGAGGATTCCAATAGGAGCTAAAGGGCTACGCTATACGACGTTAGAACTGAGAGTTACACGCTGCGGCTACGCAAATATGGACCCAAAAGTTCCACGGATGGAATTTGAGAAGGATGCATTTTTGGAAGCAGAGTCCAACCAACAAAGAAATATTAATCTGGATGAAGAAGATAAACTGTGCAGTTATCCTTCCACTGCTGCTGAGAATGCTAACAGTGTTAGCAATATCACTGGACAGCTAGAAGATCTGAGCAGAAGTCCTCAAGATGGACCAAGATGACACTTCTGCAAAAATACCCATCACGCTTGTTTGGAGTGCAACAGAGAAGTTTTAGTAAAGGCTGGCTCGATCAATATTTGTGGTTAGAATACAGCGTGAGTAAAGATGCCGTGTTTTGCTTTGCTTGTCGGCATTTTTTATGCATCCGTTATGGCTACGCTGCATGATGTTGTTGACCAGAAAAATGCTAAAAGGAGGACGGAGGCTAAAGCTCTCAGTGCACTTATAGATGAGAAGTTTGTTCTGCATCTTGTAATTTTTGAGGATATTTTCAGAACAACAAAATTCATGTCTGATCAGCTACAGTCTCCTAATTTAGATCTAGTAGCAGCAAATGACCTGGCTCATTCTGTAATAACTGCTTTGACAGAAAAACGCACAGATGACAAATGGGAGACACTCAGAAAAGAAGCAGAAGAACTTTGCAGCAACACAGGAATAGCAACAGAGACTGTACAGCGGCAGAAAAGACAGACTCAAACAGCTAAACATCTAGAGCACTTTATTGTGGATGCCCCAATAGAAAGAAAACGTGCAGACAGCATGGATGACCTAAAAACAAAATCATTCTATTCTGTTATAGACAGGATGCTAATGGAAATGAAACAGTGTTTTTCTTCAGAAACTAATGAAGTACTGAAAGGTTTGCCAGCTCTAAACCCCAAACACCCATCATTCCTTGACAAAAAATGGATACTGCCTATGGCCTGTCATTATGGAGTTAACGAGGAGAACTTGTCAGCTGAGCTCCACCAGGTTCGCCGGCTGCTGAAAAGGAAAGAAGAACAAGGACTTCTAATCAACAACACACAAGACTTCCTATCTGTGATGCGGCCCTACAAAGATGCATTCCTGGACTTGTATAAGCTGATATCCATATCTTTGACTCTTCCAGTAACATCAGTGAGCTGTGAGCGCAGTTTTTCTTGTTTGCGTCGTTTGAAGAACTACCTAAGAAACAGCAGCAGAGACAGTCGAACAAGTGACCTGGCACTTCTTGCTATCAATCCTTTAAGAACCAGGACCCTGGACAGTGACAGGATTATTGATCATTTTGCCCTCAACCACAATAACAGGCGGATTGTCCTGTTATGAAGACTTCTGATGGTGAGTGAATGATTTCAACCTTCTCTGACTTTGTAATGCATTCAGCATTGTGGACTGAAATTGTTTATACGATACATCTGGGGAAACAATGTGAATTTGTTGTAACAGTTTGCAGTTTGTGTGTGTGTGTGTGTGTATGTATGTGTGTGTGTTGTGTTGATAACTCTAGGGAAGAAAAAAGTTAAGTTTGTTTAAAAAAGGGGCAGACATAATAAGATTTTATCTTCTTCTGCTTCCTTTCATGTAATGTAATGTTAGATTTTTTATTTACGTGGAATTGTAAATAGTTTTTTATGTTTTTTAAATTTGAACTTTGAAATGAATAAAGAATATAAAAAATATATATAAAAAAGGAAAATTTTCTTCATAGCACCCACAGTAAAATGCTTAGCTCCCCCTTAGCACCTGCTGAAAAAAAATTCTGGAGCCGCCAGCTTTTTTAAATTAAAATTTTCATGTTTTTTTTTACTTTCATATGCTTTATACTTATCAATAACACAATGCATCCTAAATAAAATAATGTCATGCTATAAACTTGAGGCATTTCGTCCTTGTGCATTAGACCATCTTGTTTTTTTTAATGTTTGATCATGTTCAGGTTTTTTATTTTATTTATGTCTTTTCATTCCCTTGAGAACCACTGCACACATTATCTGGGTGTTTTCTACATGTGAGAAATACAGCAAATATAAATGTTTTCATTCAAATATATACACTATAATATTAAAAAAGATTTATTTATGTGTTTATTTATTTTTACAGGAAATGTGATCTCTTGCAAACTCTTAGGGCCAGTTTACACGGCGCGTATTTTGAGTGTAACCGCTACTTTCTCTTTGCGACTTTGCTTATCGCTTACACGACGCTGCTGGCCCCCCTCTTTGACTCCGATACTTTTCTGACCCTGCTCTCAAGGTGGAAGTTTTTCGCTGACCCCCCGCTGATAATGTAAACATCTCCCGTGGAGCTTTTGTGTCAACCACATGCGCGCAGCCCGCATGCGCGGACAGTCTGACATTTCACGTGTCACGCTGCAAAATATAACAGTTTAACAATAATAAACAGTATTTATGTTGGCGTGGGAGATGTAAATTTATCTGAACTACAGTATCTATCTGGACTCGTTACATTTTTTAAACAGTGCGTAACGTGCTGTGAAAATGAAGACACCAGGTTTATTTTTTATTTATTTATTTATTCAGCACCACAAAGTTTACAACACAAACACTGAGAATTAAACTGAACACACTATTAAAACACGTGAACCGAACTGTAACTACGTTAATGAACTGGACTCTTGCTGTGTGTTCATCTGGACCCATCAGAACCGCCGAACCGTCTGCCTGTTTGTTGGAACGACAGCTTCTCCACCTGGCAGAAATAAATAAATAAAAACTCCGTTGTTGTGTGATCAAAGTAAACACAAGCAAACATTATATTAAGAACGTTGATTTACCTGCTGTAAGTCAGCTGTTTATCACGGAGGAAAGTCCGGTTCTGGTCCACAGTCCACTCACTCAGCGTCTGGTGTGCAGCTTGTTAAATGAAGCAGTCCCACTTGGTATCTGTTGACTCTTATCCAAATTCCAGCTTTAACTTGTTGTTAACTTGTTGAGACCAGTGATGGCATAGTTACATTGAAAAAGTAACTTAGTTAAGTTACTGATTACTCTTTGGGAAAAGTAACTTAGTTAAGTTACTGATTACTTGATTTGGAAAGTAACTAAGTTAGATTACTAAGTTACTTCGTTAGTTACTTTCAGCAGCTGTTGACTCTAAGAGACCTCTGTCACAATACATAAAAAATGTAAATGTAAAATAATTACAGTAGTAATAAAAATATTCAAAAACAAAATGGTCTTTCTTGACTTCATTAAACATAAATACTTGTTTTTATGAAACATAAAATAGTCTGAGTTCATTAAACATAATACTTTTAATAAAAATAAGGCAATATTTCTTGATATAACATAAATGAAGGTTGAATGAATAAAGGAATTGTTTATATAAAAAATAGTGTCTTTATAGACTTCACTAAACAAATAATATTTTTACAAAAAAGTATTTCTGTAAATACTTTTAAAAATAAATAATATAATAAAGACAAAGTCAAAATCATAGTTTTTATTTTTATTTTATGAAATTGTGTACACATGGGTCTTAGTTACATCCAAACAAACGTAAATTGTAAAAGAAAAACAGAAATACGTTCTAAGATATGTATTAAGAAATACTCTAAACTAAGAATACATTAAGCACTAATAGCACAAAAACAATATGAACAACAGCAGCATACAGTATATCCATACTTTTTTCTATCCATAAAGTAATAACAAAAATATATTTCTGAATCAAAGCCCCAGGGACCTGTGGGTGCAGGAGCACAAAAGGACTATTTTGGATTTTGGACACAGCACAAATAGAGCTGTTGATATGCTTGATAGGACAAATGGAGCAGTTGATAAGCTTGATAGGACAAATGGAGCAGTTGATAAGCTTGTTTGCATACATACCAGAACAATCAAGAACAAAGAATGTATTTGTATGTAAATAGCAGAAGAAACGAGTTCATTTCCAGCTGCCATCAACACCAGTTTCTACACAGCAGGAGGTGAGGAGGTGAGGGGGTGGGGGTGGGGGGCGCTGCACCGAAGTCAAGCTCTGTTTTGGTCGCGGAGGGGAGGTGGGGGAGACCTCCTGTCGCAGACGATCTGCTTTGATCCGACTCGGAGAGGCTCAGCCTTCATCATAACTGTCCCGTGCTTCTTCAGGTTTAAAGTGGTGTTTTTGAAGCAAGACAGCACTTTTCTCTCCAGCACAGAGCGTACGAACATGTTGTCATTTTTTGCTGAAATAAAGTCAAAATAGTGCCTGTATTTCCAGCTGGAAAAAGCGTATCTCACTCCTGGCTCCATTGTAACTGAACTGCAGCAAAAGTAAAGTAAAGACTCCTCTCCTCCTCTGTTAGAGTAAAGTAAAGACTCCTCTCCTCCTCTGTTAGAGTAAAGTAAAGACTCCTCTCCTCCTCTCAGCTCGCTCCGTGTGAGCGCACATGTTCCTGTCAGCACCGCTGCACGGTGTCGGGTTTCACACAGCAGCGCAGCTGACAGTTTCCGTGTTTTTTTTTTAATCACTCCCCGTCCGAGACGCATTGGGGAAATAAAATAAAATTACTGTACTACAGAAAATGACAAAATAGTAACGCACAATAATTTGGAGAAAGTAACTTAATCTGATTACTGGGTTTTGAAATAGCAACGCGTTAGATTAGTCGTTACTGAAAAAAGTGGTCCGACCAGAGTAACGCGTTACTAAGTAACGCGTTAGTGACATCACTGTTGTTGACAACAACTTGTAGTTAGCTGATTTTAGCCAGAGAGGAAAGCAGACGAGGCAGGCTGCCTCAGCTGCTGTTTACCTCAGGCAGCACGCATGCGCAGTAGTGAAGGTTCCAAAAATCACAGCGCCATCTAATGGCCCAGCATGGTAACTACAGTGAAATCATGAGGACGGGGGGTGGAGGGGGAGAGAGTCGTATCCACAGAATTCGACCGTGTCAACGCAAAACTTTTCACCTAATTAACATACCCAAAACATCCGTTTCCCCCACACAGTGTCCGTGTAAACAGGGCCTTAGGTGGTTCAGACTTTGATGAACTGCAAGGAAGACATCGACCTGTTCATTCTCTAGAAAGGTTTTAGCACCTTGAGATGCACCTTGAAATGTCAGCCTGTCAGTATTTCTGGAAAGATGAAAGAATTGTGTCACACTTTAGATTTTCTGTGTAAAACCATGTGGAGGTGAAGCCCAGCTTTAATCCTGACTCAAGGAAGGAGTTTGACCTCCATGTGGCAAATATCAAGCTTAGAGAACTCAGCTCCACAAAGACAAGAAGCTCAAATCTCCTACTGCTCCTAAACGCTCCATCAAAGGCTCAGATTAATGTGAATAAAATTAATGATGAATAAGAAAGCAGGTCAAATCTGGTGTAAATGTTTGTAAGGAGTGAGTTTTAAAGATCTAGGACCTCTAATAAACTAAATAGATTATGAAATGGCATTTTCACAATATTTCATTTAGCTGAGTTTGATGGAAGGAAATAATTGAAGTTTTATAATCTTTTAATTCTATAAGAAAGTTTTCAGACTGTGCAAAATATTAAAGTTTGGAGAGCTTCTTTGATGTTTCTGTACCTTTTCCTTCTTTGTGAGGAAACGTTCGGCCGGTGGTGTAAAGTTCTGATGACAGGAAGTTTGTGTCCCAGTGGGTGGTGAGAGTCAAACAAGGTGCTGATATGTGCGAGTGTTTCCTGTAAACTTCAATGTTGAGGCTTCCATCTCTTTCCATGTTCACCAAACAGTCCAGAAAAGGCAGCTTGTGTTCGTTGACATCCTCTCAGGTAAACTTGATGTCCACAGAGGTGATGTGCTGAACGCTTCCACTTCTGTTGCAAAGATGTCGACCTAAGTGTCATCCACATATCTGAACCGGTGGCTCAGTGTTGTTCCTTTGAAAGAATCCAGGGCTTCCATTTCCATTTCCTTCTTGTAGAGATTGACCACAATCAGTGAAACTGGACATCCCATGGTACAACCATGTTTCTGTCTGTAAAAACTGTCGTTGAACTTGAAATAAGTTGTGGAGAGACAAAGGTCCAGCAGGGTACAGATCTGCTCCGGGGTGAACGTGGTCCTGCTGCTAAGATCTTGTTGAAGATGTTTCTGACAGTTTCTTCTGCCTCTGATGTGGCTGTACAGGTGAAACGTGAAGTGACATCAAAACATACAAGAGTTTTTCCTGGCATCTTCAAATGTTTAACTTTGTTTTCAAAGTCCATGGAGTTCTCTATGTGATGTGGTGTGTTTCCCGCAAGAGGAGCTCAAATAGCAGCAAGATGTTTTGAAATATTATACGTCACTGAGTTTATGCTGCTGACGATGGGTTTGAGTGATGTTCCTGTTTTGTGGATTTTGGAACGTTCATTTAAGCATGGCTTCCCCTGGATATAATCTGTGGTAAAAGGAACGATCGATTATCTTTAATTTCCAAGTTGTTGGAGGTGTCTGATCTTCTCTTTGTATGTGCTGGTTGGGTGCATCTTCAAGGTCTCATATGTAGTGGTGTCACTCAATAGTGTGGCTATTTAGTCCTGGTCATCAGAAGAGATGAGGGCCACTGTGTGTCTTCCTTTGTCAACTGGTCAGCTTCCAAAATTCAGGAAATCCCAACTGAACCAGACAAAGAGTCTAATGAGTCTCTATTGGGAGGGGTGAGTAGTTCCAGTCCAGTTAAAGACCTGCCCACTGCCGGTACCACCTTCACTCAGCCCAGTTCATGGGACCACATGGTTTGAGGTTCCAAATGGACTGCTCCATTAGGACCATTGTTACAGATCAGTCTGATCCATTTAACAGTCAATACTGTATAAGCAGAGAGAACAGAGCATTGTGGCATGTTTTATATGTTCTGAATATGAAGTTATGATGATTTTAAACCCAGGAGGAATTCCAGGCCAACATTTGAAGATAAATTAAAATCTCTGCTGTAATGAAGTGAATTTTTGAAAATGATAGGTACCGGTACTCACTGCAAACTATGAAATCAAAGATAGAAAAAGTTATCCTAAACTCTTGTAGCAATATAAAGGAGAGAGATGTAGGAAGAAGGGTGACACTTTCTCCATCCCCTTCACTACATTAGTTTTATTATTTCTTTAGCTGTTAAAGTTTGGCACCAGCTGGTCAGTTTACTGACCAACAACAACAACTTATTCTTGCATTTGTTGTTGGATGTAACTGGGACCCTGTGTACATAATCTCGTTTTCAACACATGTACTACATGCGGTGCAAATGACAATAAATTCTCTCTGACTCTGACTCTGACTTATTCACCCTTTAATCATCAGAATCAGTCACTGAAGTAGAATCCGTTAATTACAGGGAGTTTTATATCATAACACATGAATATTCATCTGAATGAAGAGACCAAAGTTGTCTTTGAAGTTTTATTACAAAAATAATCAAACTAAAATCAACAACAATAAACAAACACTAACAATGAATCAATCAAGGCTTAATTCTCTTATCTAATGCAAAGTTGACTCTTAGAGCAGGAATTACCGGTATTTCAGTTTTATACGCTCATGAATTTAGACAAAGTTTGGCTATTTTAATAAATAGTTACCGTATTTTCTGGTGTATAAGTCGCACCTTTTTTCCTAATTTGCATGCCCTGTGACTTATAGGACGAAGCGACATATTTATGGATTTTTTCCCATATTTTTAGACCAATTTTTGGCTAAGATATGACCCGTTTTTCATTTTAGCAAAAAATGGTGCAGTACCTCTTTCGGCCGCTAGGGTCCAACGACCGTTCCCAGCTCATGTGTCCAACAGAAGCCTCCTCTGCTCGGACTCACTCTGTCGCAGCACGGCCTCCTGCTCTCTGAAGGTATGAACTACTGTTACCTCTGTGTTTTTTTAGCAAAATAGCTCAAGAACCACAGGACAGATTTTGATGAAACTTACAGAAAGTAATCACTGGATGGACATTTACCATGAGTTATCTTTAGGAGACGTTTGAGCAAAAATTCAATTTATTTATAATTTATTTTCGCAGTGCGCGCAACCGTTTTGAAGACCGTCAAAGCAAAACAATTTAAATCCAGCTTATTTGACCATTACGTGCATGTATTAAGGAAACGTTAAGCTCAGAAACACTTTTGGTCTAATGTCAGCTAACAAATATTTTTTTAGGGGTTCATCTTGCTAAATTTTAAAGAGATGCGGGTCTGTTCGCTCGCTGCATGTCTGTTGCTGCGCATGCTCGTTTTGTTGGGCCGGAGCAAAACGATTTAAATTCAGCTGATTTGACCATTATATTCATTTATTAAGGAAATGTTCAGCTCAGAAACACTTTTGCTATAATGTCAGCTAACAAATATATATTTTTATGGGTTTATCTTGCTAAATTTTAAAGAAATGCACCATTCCCACCCGTGCGGATGCACGTCTTGAACGTTTTGGGCAAAACACCGGCCCACATTTCCGGGTTGTCAGCGGTGACGCGTTACGTCAGCGGTGACATCAGATGCGACTTATAGGGCGAAGCGATATATTTATGGATTTTTCCAAATTATTGGACATAATTGGACAATGTGACTTATAGGGTGGTGCGACTTATAGGGCAGAAAATACGGTACTTTGGATTTTGGGTGGAAAGAAGTTGTTTAATCTGATCAGATAAAGTCATTCATCATCACTGCAAGCCAGGAAATGCTTTACCAAGTTGCATCAGCTTAAAATAGCATAACTAGACCAAGGTATCAACAAGTCACTAGGTTATGCTGGTGAAGATTCTCAGTCATCCAGGACATGATAAAATCAAAAAACGTTCAATACAGAAACAACTGCAATTTATTTAACGTCTTGTAACGTCTTCTGTTACAAATAAAGTCCAGTTGTTTCTGTATTGAACGTTTTTTGATGTCACTAGGTTCTGCTCCTTACCGGGTCAGCTTGAAGGCACCAGGTCACTTGTCTTTCTGGGGTTCTCTGGTAGATCAGACCAGGGAGACAATGAGGACTCACTGGGAACTGCCCAAAGTAGCTGACCATCAGGGGTCTGAGGGCAACAGCTGATGAGAAGGTGCACCGTCCATCTGTACCGCTGTGCGTTTGGACTTCAAGCCAAGAACGTGAGTCTTGCAGTGGAAAAAGGCTTCATCTTCTGCAGTTATTTACTTCTAACAATTGTAGCTGAGCGACATTTTTATTTGCTCAGGAGCTGAACGAGTGGACCTTGGCGTGACCTCTCGGATGTGGTCCACAGACGAACCATCTTCCGGTTCTGAGCCGGAGACGATCTACTCAGTCCGGGGGTCCAAGGCGAACTGCTTTTTACACAAAGGATCTTTGTGCAAAACAACAGCTCTGAGGATATTATTTTGACTAAATAAGCAACACTGTGACTCCCCTCTGAAGAAAACAGCTTCAGCTCAAAGACTGCTCACGACAGGAGTCTCTGAAGGAATAATCACTTTCTGTAAAACAGAACAGAGAAATATGTTATCCACATTGTAATATTTTACATGATTTCATTATAATGACTGAAAACAACAATCAAAATTATTCATGCTCACACTTGTTAATCACATGAAAAAAACTTCATCAATGATTTGGTTTTCTTTCTTCGAAACAGAGGAAGAATAAGGTCAACATTTGTGATTTGCACGTTTTAGTTTATTCAGGTTCCCTGCTCCAGTTTAGTTATTCATGTTATACGTCATAGTTTATTCATGTTACAGGTTTTAGGTAGTTCCCTGGCTCCAGGATTACTTCCCTAGTGTTACTCCAATTAGTCAATTATTTCCACCTGTGTCTCTTGCCCTGTCTGTGTATATATACTCTGTCTGCCAGTCTGTTTTTGTTGCGGCGTCGTTGGGTCTTCCATGTCTTGTCTTGTTCCTCGTTCCATGGTTCATGTAAGTTTAGGCTGCCCCGCCAGCCCTTTGCTTTGTAAGATTAGTGTTCATTTTTGTATCAATCTAAGTCTGAGTCCCTGCCTGCACCATTGGGTTTGTACCTGCCTTCAGAGCAAATCCTAACAGAATCTCTCTGGATGAGCAGGATAAAACTGTTTTTGTTTCATGAATGTTACTTTTCTGTTCCCCTCAGATAATAACAGGTGTGTGAGAGCTGTATTTGGATCCAGAGTGATGTCACATGAATATCAGCTCAGTGATCTCCTGCTGAAACTTCTCCTGAAGATCTCCGACTCGACTGGCCTCAGTTTCCTGCTGGGATCTGATCTGCTGCTTCACTTCAGAGCTTCTTTTCTGGACGAGCCGGATCAGATCACTGAAGATCTTCTCACTGTCCTCCACTGTTTGATCAGCAGAGACGTTGATGGCCTCCAGCTGCTGCTGAAGGAGCTTCACATCTGTCTCTCTGCCCTGGATGTTCTGCTGGATGTTCTCTCTCCTCACCTGGAGCTCCTTCTGCTTCTCCTTTCAGCTGCAGCTGAGACGATGTCGTGGCCTTTATGTTCATCCACCGTGCAGACATGACAGATGATCTGCTGATCAGTGCGACAGAACATCTTCATCACCTCATCGTGACGAGAGCAGATGTTCTCATGGAGCTTCTTGGAGGGCTCCACCACCAGCTGATTCTTAAACTGAGCTACATCATAATGATCAATTAAAAAAGGATTTTTATAGATGTTGGCCAACTGAAAAGTATTAACATGGTAGCCATGTCCTTAGCCCCAACTATTGAAAGATGTACATATTGTACATTTCATGTTCATACATCTCAGTTGGCCAACATTTATAAAAATACTTTATTTTTATTGAGCTCAAGTAGTAGTCTAATTTTCTGAGATACTGAATTTAGGGTTGTCATTGGTTGTCAGTTTTAATCATCAACATTAAAAGAAATAAACATTTGAAATATATCAGTCTGTGTGTAATGAATGTTTCACTTTTTGAATGGAATTCCTGAAATAAATCAACTTAAAATATTATGACCAGCACACTTTGTACAGATTATTTTTGTGGTGAGGGGACTGTAATTTTATACAGCTTTTATTTCTCTTGTTACTGCCTGCTATATCAAAAAAAATGAAGGCATGTAAAAAAAAGTACAGACCAAAAATGAAGGCATGTTAAAAAATTTTAAGTACGGCCGAAGAATGAAGGCATGTTAAAAAAAATATTTTTTTATGTGAAGTATAGACCAAAGTGAGCTGTGTACTTTTAGATTTGTTTTTTGTGTTGCCACCGTAATGTAAAGCTTTTTTTTTTTTAAGTTACCAAAGGTGGAATTCTCAATTTTATGTGTTATGCTGTTCCTTTAAATTGTGTCAAACAGGATAAAGGTAAAATTTATGGAGTGATTTGTAAAACTTAATCCAACTGTAGGATTTTAAAGCTGCAGATGGTCAAAATTTATTCTAGATTTGTTTGCCTCAACGCAATTTTAAAGTAGATTCATTATACTTTTTATATGCATAGCATGAACAAGCAGCATGTAAAGTGACTAAAATAAGTTGAATATAATAGCCTATAACCTAATTAGAATAAGCTAAATACAGTAAGTTAACGTCTGGACGTCGAATGTAGACGCCTTTTAGACGTCAGGAATATATATGTCGGACGTCGTAACCAGAACGTCTTTTAGACGTCGGAAAAAGACGTATTTTAGACGTCAGAAAAAGACGTCATCTGGCGTAACGTTCTTCCAGGGACCCGATTTCGACGTGCAGAAATGACTTGAAAAAGACGTCGTTTAGACGTCTCCTTGCTCAGTGGGTACAGGAGGCATCTGAAATTACAACTTGTAATTCACAAGTTTCAATTTTAAAATAGTGTAATAATCCATGCAATCTATCATCTTTCATTACAAAAAACAAAACTTAGTTATCTTCATCCTCTTCTGCCTCCCTCTTCGTCTCTCCCTCTGCGTCTCTCCCAGCTCTTCCAGCTTCAGAAGAAATTCACCATTAAAAACAGTGAGCAGCAAGAAAAGCTCTCACAACAGAAAGAAGCTACAATGAAACACACTGAACAAAAATATAAAACACTTTTGTTTTTGCTCCCATTTCTATGGTGGCATTTTTAGGTCTGTTGTGTGTTGGATATCGTCATCCTGAAAGCTAAATGTGTGCTAACACTAGCCTCTAAGCCAGCCAGACTCCGGCAATCCTCGTCAACTAAATGTTATTACATGAAATGGAGATTATTTATACAACACAGTGGAAGCAGTAAAGCAAAAAAGTCAAGTGACAGGAACTGGATGAGTTTAACGTTACGTCCTGCAACATTTAAAACAGAGGACGCTAGTTTGTTAGCTCCGCTTCCACCACCACGAAGCAGTGTCACGAAGCAGTGTGTTAAAGACGGTACATTTGTGCAAACTCACCTCATGCTGAGTGGTCAAATGCTTCTCTCTGCATGTTAGAAGTATTTCCGCCCTTTATTGTAATCAACGCTTTGCATGTGTTGCAAGTAGACCTGGTTTCGTCTTCGCTTTTTCCTCGACGCCATGTTGAACACCAAATACAGTACGCCGCACGTCTGTGATGTCATCACGTAAATGCGTCACCACGACGAGTCAGAACGAGTCAGAGAACCAATAAACAGAATCGTTAAGACAAGCAGCCTACAATTCCAGGGAATTGAACTCTAAAGAACCGGTTCTTTAAAAGAACCGGTTCTCGATTCCCATCCCTAATATCCGCTCTAAAAAATAAAAATACATTTTGCATTTTTATACAAATTAATCCCATTAAGCCTCTGGGACTCATTTACCAGAGATACCTGAATTTTAAACGAAGAGTGATGACAACAATTGACAACGACAACAACAGACAATCATAAAGGATGCGTACAAATAAAAAAATAAACTAAAGAATAAACAGCAAACTGATAGTAAGCTAAGTCAACAAAACAACTTTCTTTAATCTCTGAATTATGCTTAAGTGTGCGCTCTTTCTCCCATTCTTTATTATATTTTTTCCCATATTTCCCCCACTTCTTGGAGCTCATTTTAGCGTGGTCTTGTCACTCTAGACAAAGAATAAAGGACAAAGGATAACAAGCCCAAATAAGCGACTTTACATTCAAATCAAGCCCAAGAAACCAAAATACGCGACTCACAAAGTTGACAAGCGGCTGCAGAAAATAACAAGCCCAAAGTCGCTTATGATAAGCGGACTTGGCAACTATGAAGGGGAACGTCAGAACTTCGTCTTTTCCTATAGAGCATAGACGTTCTTTGTAGAGGTCCCACAGAGAAATATTACTGGTATATTGCATTGAATTACAATTCTTGACGATTTAAACTTTTATAATCTTGTTAATTTAAATTAACCATAATCAGATCAAAATTAAGTTTAGGCATTTTTGGATAACAAGTCTTAAACAAAATTAGCAGAAATTTATTTTTAGACTTGCCAGTAAATTCTGTCTTTTAAAAGTTTTACTAAAATGATAAAACTTTGACACTTATAAAGAATAAAAAAGTATTCTTATCAAATAAAATTTTAACTAGATTTTAAATTGAAACGCTCAGTTTAAATTAATAATTTTAAACGATTTTTAGCATACATTAAATTTTTTTTTAGATTTTAAGAACTGTTTCACAGTTAGGTAGATTTTAAGAGCTGTTTCCTTTTAGGAGTTATATAAACTAATGTAGATATCCGTTGATGTTAATAAGATGTTATTAATATAGCTCTGATTTAAAAAGGTTAAAGCAAACACTCTTCCCTATTATAAAATGCTTTATTAGAAGTAACTTTTCAGCAAATATAGGTTAAATACGCACACCAATCCAACCAACTCCCCAGGAGTAATAAACACATTTTGTTGTTAAAACTTGATTTTTATATTGATTTGCATAAACTATGCATTAAAAGCTACAAGAGGTCTGGCAAATTTGAAAGGGAAGTAGAATAACATATCGTTCGACCATGCAATGCATAAGCATTGACAGCAGTAATAAGGGTTGTTTTTATTCAAACAGATTGGGGTTGTGTATAATGATATGGAATAGTAAAACGGGAAGTAGCCCTCACAGACATTAATTAGGCTACAATATTTCTGTTTTCAGGTTAAATTGACGATTTCACTCATACGTAAATTAATGATTTTAGATCTGTTGTACAGATCAGATTAAAAGGATGCCTCTGTCGAAGGACTCACTTTTATGTAAAT
Organism: Garcialebias charrua; assembly: GCA_038048925.1. Classification (NCBI taxonomy): domain Eukaryota; kingdom Metazoa; phylum Chordata; class Actinopteri; order Cyprinodontiformes; family Rivulidae; genus Garcialebias; species Garcialebias charrua. The sequence continues at coordinate 64 of JBBPBX010078093.1, read as the reverse complement.
GAACATTTTAAATTCCGTTATGCAAACCAGGATTACAGAGGTGACTCTATTCAAGGTAAATGCT
>JBBPBX010078091.1:0-16710 GCA_038048925.1 Garcialebias charrua | reverse complement strand
CACCTCCATCCTCAAAAAGGCCCAGCAGAGACTGTACTTCCTACGCCAGTTGAGGAAGCTGGACCTGCCTCAGGAGCTGCTGATCCAGTTCTACACTGCAGTCATTGAGTCCATCCTGTGTACATCCATCACAGTCTGGTTTGGAGCAGCCACAAGGCAGGACAGGAACAGGCTGCAGCGAACAGTGAGGACAGCTGAGAAAGTCATTGGGGCTTCACTGCCCTCCATCCAGGACTTGTACCACGCAAGAACCAGGAAACGGGCTGGAAAAATCATCACAGACAAATACACCCGGGTCACAACATGTTCCAACTTCTCCCGTCTGGCAGACGCTACAGATCTCTGTCCACTAAGACTGCCAGACACAAAAACAGTTTCTTCCCCCGGTCCATCACCATCATCAACAGCTGATCATCAGACATACATCAGCGTGACCCCCAACCCATTCACAACCCCCATGTGATGTGAATCCTTATGTATTTTGTGTATTATTTGTACGTTTTTTTTTTGTGTGTGTAAAGTATCTGTATAGTTTTTAGCATTTTTAAAGAGACACTTTCTAGAGAGACACGAACAGCCGGAAACAAATTCCTTGTGTGTGTCAACATACTTGGCCAATAAACCTGATTCTGATTCTGATATTCAAATGGTAAGAGTTTATTTAAAAACAGTTTCTGGCATAGCTAATTTTCCTCATAAGATCTGTACTGAAACGACATAAGAGGTGAATATCGACTGCTGATATCAGAATTTGGTAAAAGGGTTCTGTAATAGCCTACTGGAAAGTTATTTATAAATTTTCTCACCACATTCAAACCTGCCTGAGAACAACAGATCCTGATTTAAAAAAAATATTTCATAAAGTAGAATGGTTCTATTTATGGTAGTGAAGAAATGTCTTGGGGTTGTTTACTATTGACTTTTAAAGACACTACACATTGTGTAGTCTTTTATTAGGTAAATAGTAATATAGTTTTTAGTGTGGTTATTTCTGATTGAATTGATGATTTCATGTAGGTAGATACATACCTGAACACATACAACACACAACTAATTGTTGATCATGATAACATTCAGCACTTTAATGACCAATAACAGTAACTCTGACTTTCCTTCAACACTGAGAAGAAAACAATCAGTTGGATAAAAAGCTACCTATCTTTTCGAGTCTTACAAAAGAGTGGAATTTCAAACTTGAATTAAGTTTACCCTTGTTATGACATTTGCAAAAGAAATTTAAGATTGATACCAGGCTACTTTGTGTTTCTTTGTGAGATCCAACATAGTACAGTATACAGCCTAGGCTACTGTATTTCATAAATAACATACCATGTCATTTATACCATGTCATTTATCAATTATATATTTGAATAATTTTCTGTCCACATGCCGATTTGTAAAGATCACTCATTTTTTCAACATTTATTTAAATGAAATAACTAATAAGAAGTGCTTAATCCATAGAACAAAGCCTAAAAATTAATAAATCAGTAGTCAGTTTCAATAATTATAAGTTTTCTTGTGTTGTTAGTGTATTTACTGATGGGTTGTTCATTTCTGTGCGTTTTTTTAAACTGTATTTTCTAAAAGGCTGGTATAGGAAATGGCGCCCCCTTTATTTCCGGAGTGCAATGGCGCTACTTCCATATATGGTATGGCTTGGCCCTCGGGCACGACCCCGCCCCGTCCTGCAGGCTGCAGCGAGGGGTACTTGCAATCTGCTGGTTTAAAAGTATGAGAACAAGAAACATTTACACAGAATAGATGCTAAACCCTCTGCATTTATTTTCAAACAACATCTTTTAAAGTTATTCTGTGCACTCCCGTTTATTTTAAATAAAAAGTTTAAAATAACAAACAAAAAGCATCTGCTGACTTGATTTTCACAAAAATCAAAACAAAGATAGCAGAACAAATTTGAGGATGTCAAATAACCACAAATTAATAAAAATCACAAATTTTTATTTGGAATAACATCTGTAATGTTATGTTGAGCATACAAAAACTCCAGTTTATTTTAAATAAAAAATATTTAAAATAACAAACAAGAAATCCTATTTTCACTCCTGATAACTGTCAAAATACTGCAAAACAGTTTAGCCAAACTGCAATACATCTTTTTAAGGCATGATGGAGCAGCTTCCTGGGAACATTTTAGTGTGAATATTGCAGTTATTTCAAATCTTTTAAAAAGTTTTTGAGTAAGTAAAACGAAAATCATGCTTGTGTTAGTTAGTAACTGTTGTTAAAAAATAAGTTATATTTAAAGTTAACACTGCTTGCATTTAACTTTTACAGGTTCATTAAGGGTAAGTCCTGAAAGAAGGTACCTATGAATAGAAATACTTATTACACGGTGAAACACTTATACCACACAGCTGGTTAGTTTGATTGACTCAATGCCACATTTAAAAGTGAAGATTTATTTGCACACATTAAAATACGAACTGTCTTATTGATTTCACAAAAATCAAAACAAAGATGGAAGTTCAAGAAGGTGCGCGTCCAAGGCTCATACAGTATGTGCCTCTAGTAGACTCATACATCACAGGGTACCAAGAGGGACCCCGAAGCCGAGGACCTGCTCCCCCTGCACCTCGCACAGAGAGAAAATCTCTCTCATTGTGTGGTGACTACTTAGCTGCCCGTAATGTCTTGCAAAGAAAAGATGAACATCCATTGCGTTTCTTTGACAGAATTTTCAAGGCGTATTCAGGCGACATAAAGGAACCGGGACTTGAAGAGCAGACGCTTTTCAAATCTGTTTTCAGAAATAATCTAATCTCTGATATTAGATTCAAGTTGCCATTGTACACCTGGTGTCAATTAGAAGTAACATCTTTGGATGAAATCAAACAGGGTGCTGTAAAGGTCTTTGAGGCTCACATGCAAAGTGAAACACCCTCTGAGGTGTGCCCAGCCCAAGACAAAGACAAATATTTCAATAACCCCACAAACGACAAAGATCTCGCAAACTCACAGACTTCATGGGAAATTAAGGTCGTCCAAGCACACGATAGTAAATAAACTAAACAGTTTAAACTATATTAGTTGCTAAAAGAAACCATTCCAACTAGAACTTAGAAACGCTAAGTCTAAAAACCCACAACAAAAAACTAACCTTAACAACCGTTTAAATCTGCAGGATTTAATTGACATCGGTTATAAAGCTAAGACCTGTTTTTATTGTGTGATACACGTTGGAATCTGACGACAGGAGTGAGTTGAAGCGGTGAAACGTTGTTTTCTAGTTGCTTAATTGCTACTTTTGTTGTTGTTGAAGCTTGGTATTGTTTTTGAACACTCCCAGCCAAAAGAGGTTTTTATTAATGATAAGTTAAAGACTTAAATGGATTTAACTATGCCAACATGCAGTTTCATTTTGTTAAACCTCAGTCAATGAAGGGTCAATGTAGTTTAAAGCTACTTTAGGTACCATAAACTACACTGGTCTCACAATTTCTATATTGAACCGATTCGATCGATTCTATTCTAGATCATCTATTCATTTTGATGAGTCTCGCCATAGACTTCAAAATTTATAGGGAATACCAAATCCTACGTCGTCGTCTTAAAGGACAACAGACATTTAGACCAAACTATATTTTCTATTTTAGTTTAACTTTAAGCTAAGTTATGAATGGAGGAATAGTTTGGAAGAAGAGGCCTTCGTTACAGAAGCCCTCCTGAACCGTCTATAGACGTAGATCCCTATATTTAACTTTGATGCATGATCCACCCCTTAATTGGTAGTTATAGCTGATCTAAACCATGATAGCTTACATACCAGGTGCATATAGGTAAGGCTTAATGTAAAATCCCAATCATAAGCCCACCTAAAACCACATAATTGCATGACACATAGAACCAGAGTGGCACGGACTGGAAACCAACCAGCCAACAACCTTCGATGTGGGGACCTGCTACTTCAACGTTGGTCTTCAACCTTCATCCAAGAGTCGCCTCCTCTGCGTCAATCGAGGGATCCCCTCTACATGCTGATTATAAAAACAATTGTTGCTGATGAAATCACCAACTCTAATCGATATGGAATTACTGCTGTGGAATTACCGCTGTGGATTATAAGACTTTGTTTTCCAAAGGATCACAGACTTTGTTTTCCAAGAGTTAACAGACTCAGTTTTCCGAGGGATTAAAAGCTTACCGCAATGGGATTACCTACGAACAGTATGGAATTTCCAAAAACTTTATGGGATTATAATTTTTGATTTTTTTTTTCCACTTGCTGGATTACTTCAAGATCAGAGACAGTTCAAGGTTTCCTTTCGTGTTGGACCCCATCCCCAAGGACTGGCGATGACTTCCAAAAGGGGGGAGATGTAGTGGGCATGACCATGCCCGTTCTGATACTTGAACTGTCCCAGTGACACCTTTTCACTGATACTCTCAGAAAAAGGACATTAACACTATTTTATTACATTATTTTGAATCAAAACACAATAAGTCATAAGAGACTCTCTTATTCCTCTTTTTGTGTTAATGAATAACCTTGTGTTACTTGTATAAGCATTATTGAATTCAATGTTTGTTAAGTCAAAGACTGTTTAATTCAAACTGTTTAATTCAAGTTGGAAATCCAATGTTATTTCAAAATAATGATCACTTCTTCATATGATGAATCAAACGGTGAAAGTGAATTAATATGTCAGACTGAACTCGATCAGTTTTGTTAGAAGTTAGAATGCAGTTTCAATCAGTTGTTTTATGAAGCTGGCTCCAGTCAATCTGTTTCTCTCTCTTCATTCTAAACAACTTCTTCTCTGTTCTAAAAACTGATATCCGAGTGACCTTCATCCCACTGGTTCGTTTGGACCAATGGGGAAACAACAAGTCACTGATCTGAGATCCTTCCTTAAAGTTCTAAGCTGTTGCTGGAACTGACGGAGTTTGCTGAGGACCTCAATGCCATGAGGTTCCCCAAAGAACTGATGATCGTCTGGTCAACACGCTAATGACCACGTCATTCAGTTAAAGGCTTATAACATGCCAAGTTATAAGTCATCTTCAACAGCTGAAAAAGCTCTTTTATTGACATTCCTTTAAGGAACGTCTTATCTTGAAAACAACACCAGGAGCTGCCGTTACTTTCGGTTCGAGTCAAGGCGCACGTCTGGAGACGCTGAGAATGGTAAACGAACTGACCAAACTGGACCGAGGGAGACTGACCATCTTCACGAGGTAAAAAGTCGTCAAATGCTTTGCCAAGGGTACCAACGTGTAGCTTTAATCGGCCGGAGAACTGCCATGTTTCTGGTTAAAACACATCAAGATAACTCCCTGACTCTTAATTTCTTTTCCTCCATTTCCTTCCTCCTAAACCTTTATCTTCCTAAGCCAGAAACTAAGTTAATGTACCTGCAGAAATGAGTAAAATATCATCTTTCACTTGTTCTGTTGTTCCTATATTTCATCTGTGCTGAAGTTAATTATAGGAAAAATAATCAACCAATCATGTACAAATGTGTGATGTAATTTACAATTATGTTAAATAAATGGTCCAGTCCTGCTGTGCCAACATAAGTTTAACGTTTCCTGTGAATTACATCTGGTCTAAAGTATAGAATTATTGGTATTAAGCTGAAAAAGAGAGAACTCGTTTAATTAATGATGTATTTTTGTGTCAGTCTAAACCCTGCCAATTGATACATCTAAAATATAGGTAAGTCATTAAACTGACCCCTTCCTATATTACTACACTAGTGTTACGAAACTACTTCCCTCCCCAGCTCGTTCTTATCTTAATGGAGAGTAGTGGTCGCAACTAAAAGTGTGTGATAAGAAAAAAAGAAAAGAAAGAAACTAAACAGGCACCTGACAGAACACAGAGTGAGGTTTGGGGCTTACCTTAAGATGTCCGATCAGAGTTTCTCCACCAGCTGACATCTTTAAAGGGGCGAGCCCGCACGGTGCTTCATCCGTCAGATGATCTGTTCATTAATTGTTGTTGTTGCTTTTCTTTATAGTTTTTCTCTTTTCTTAAAAACGCACCACTTGTGATTTTTCTGTAGGTGGTTGATTTCTGTAGGCGTGTAAACTCCCCACTGTCCAGCCGGTTCATCAGGACAAACCCTGTTCCTCCCAGCCAGCAGGCGTGTAAACTCCCCGGTACATTACTGCGTCCAGCCGTTCATCCAGGACAAACTTTTCCTCTTCCTCCCGGCCAAAACATCCGACGCCCCCCTCTGGGTGATCAGCCCGAGGTGAGGACTCTGTTCCCCCAGAGTCCACCCGCACCGTCTCAAATTGAAATCCTTCCTTTACACGTTTTCACATAGCAGCTCCCACAGCCCAAAAGCCTTACAGCCGCTCCCAACACACGCTACTCCATCAATCCATCTCTGCAGTCAATCAATCTTCTCATCACCCCCAGGTGTGTTGCCAGCTCAGCTAAAACCACTTGTGTGGCTGAGCCCCGCCCCCTTCACCAGTGAACTGTCAAAAAGGTGCCAAAAATAAAAATAACAAACAAACAAAAGACTGAAAAAAGTGTGCCCACGTAACACTTCCCCACCTAAACAAAAAAAAATATCCATATTTTTTTTTATATATTTTTAATTTTAGCCCAATAAAATGTCCTATATCTTCATCCCATCCATCGCATGCTTGACAGTTTGACACTAGCAAACATTAAAAGTACAGCATCACAGAGCTCGTCCTCAGCCAACGTCCCAAACTGCAAAACTGATGGTTTTGTACTCAACAGTCTCTACATTAAAACCTAGTGTGGGGATGGACGTCACCATCTCTCCAAATTTAGGTTTGTACAGAATATCTGTCTTTCCTGCTGTGTCCAAACCCACCATGAATTTCCTCATCTCTTCTTTCCCAAACATTTTAATGAGACCTACAAACATATTCCCCATGGTGGCAAAAATAAATAAATAAATAAATAAATAAACTAAACGAAAAACAATTAAACCAAACCCCCAAAATAAAAAATAAAAATCACACTAAACCAAAAAAATTTAAAACTCCTCTTTTAGAAATTACTAAACTTTAAATTCCTCCTTAATTTATCACTCTTTTCAACAGGATTCAGGAATCAACGAAACACCAATATAATTTTCATGTAATTTATGGCAGCTTTTCCCCTCCATACTTGCTTCCATAGTTTCAGATCCCGGACGAGCCCCCACTTGTTACGTAACTACTTCCCTTCCCAGCTCGCTCTTATCTTAATGGAGAGTAGTGGTCGCAACTAAAAGTGTGTGATAAGAAAAAAAGAAAAGAAAGAAACTAAACAGGCACCTGACAGAACACAGAGTGAGGTTTGGGGCTTACCTCAAGATGTCCGATCAGAGTTTCTCCACCAGCTGACATCTTTAAAGGGGCGAGCCCGCACGGTGCTTCATCCGTCAGATGATCTGTTCATTAATTGTTGTTGTTGCTTTTCTTTATAGTTTTTCTCTTTTCTTAAAAACGCACCACTTGTGATTTTTCTGTAGGTGGTTGATTTCTGTAGGCGTGTAAACTCCCCACTGTCCAGCCGGTTCATCAGGACAAACCCTGTTCCTCCCAGCCAGCAGGCGTGTAAACTCCCCGGTACATTACTGCGTCCAGCCGTTCATCCAGGACAAACTTTTCCTCTTCCTCCCGGCCAAAACATCCGACGCCCCCCTCTGGGTGATCAGCCCGAGGTGAGGACTCTGTTCCCCCAGAGTCCACCCGCACCGTCTCAAATTGAAATCCTTCCTTTACACGTTTTCACATAGCAGCTCCCACAGCCCAAAAGCCTCACAGCCGCTCCCAACACACGCTACTCCATCAATCCATCTCTGCAGTCAATCAATCTTCTCATCACCCCCAGGTGTGCTGCCAGCTCAGCTAAAACCACTTGTGTGGCTGAGCCCCGCCCCCTTCACCAGTGAACTGTCAAAAAGGTGCCAATAATAAAAATAACAAACAAACAAAAGACTTAAAAAAGTGTGCCCACGTAACAATATAGACATATATATATAGACATATATATATATAGACATATATATATATAGACATATATATATAGACATATATATATATATAGACATATATATAGACATATATATATATAGACATATATATATATAGACATATACAGGTAGTCCCCGACTTACGAGCGAGTTCCGTACAAGCGAGGTGCTCGTAAGATGAAAATTCGTAAGTTGGAACACGAAGCACATGTTCTCGTAAGTCCGGAATTTCGCTCGTAAGTTGGAACGGTTTTGCTAGCGCAACTACAAACACTCGTTTTTCATCGAAAAACTGCTTATGAGTGCATAAAAATGATCGGAAACGTGTGTCCACATGTTTAGCTAACGAACTGTGGTGAAAAAACACAGAAAAACTCGGTATTTTTTGCGTTTTTTCCAAAAATTCGCCAGCTCGTAAGTCCGGAACCTCGTATGTAAGAGCGCTCGTAAGTCGGGGACTACCTGTATATATATATATATATATATATATATATATATATATATATATATATATATATATATATATATATATATATACTATATATATATACATATATAGACATATATATATATATATATATATATAGACATATATATATATATATATATATATATACATATATATATGTATAGACATATATATATATATAGACATATGTTGTTTTGCCGTATATGGCACATCTTCTGTGTGTCACCGCTGACGCAACGTGTTTGTTACGCATCACCGCTGACAACCTGGAAATGTGGGCCGGTGTTGTACCAAAAATCGATGGGCTGCCAAATGGTGCCCGCAGGAGTGTGCACGGAAGGACTTTGACAAGAATTTAACAAGATTGACACTTAAAAACATTTATTTGTTTGTTTGAAATTATAGTAAATGTGTGTCTCAGTCTTAACGTTTGCTTAATAAGTGCACTTTGACGGTCAAATCAGCTTCATTTCAAAAGCCGATACACGGAAGTAAACGCATGCACTCAAGTCACTGTGCAAATTTAACAAGATAAATGCCTAAAAACAATTATTTGTTTGCTCAAAATTATATCAAAGGTGTGTCTCAGTGTAACGTTTGCTTAATAAATGCACTTTAATGGTCAAATCAGCTGAATTTCAAAAATAGTTTTGCTGCCTCGGGGGCTCCCAGGAGCGCGCAGAGGGAGAGAAAAAGGAGGAGGAATGCTGCAGCTGCGTTCAAAATTCAACAAGATAAACACCTAAAACAATTGTTTGCTCAAAATTATAGTAAAGGTGTGTCACAGTCTAACGTTCGCTTAATAAATTCACTTTAATGGTCAAATTAGCTGCATTTTGCTGGGGCTGTGCAGCTGGTTTGATAGTTCCAAGCATCGAGCAGAAGACTGTGGGGAGACTATGGGCGGCCGTGGCGTAGTGGTAATGGCAGTCGTCCCCCAATCGGAAGGTTGGCGGTTCGAATCCCGGTTCCTCACACCATGTGTTGTTGTGTCCTTGGGCAAGACACTTAACCCCGAGTTGCTCCCGGTAGGACTGGAAAGCACCTTGCATGGTAGTCTGCCGCTACCGGTGTATGAATGTGTGTAGCATTCAATGTGTGTAGCGCTTTGAGATTTTCACTAATGAAAAGCGCGTTATAAATTGAATTCATTATTATTATTATTATTACTATGGCAAGCCAATTGTGTCATTAGTATCTGGTGAAGATTCTCAGTCATCCAGGACATGGTAAATTCAAAAAAGTTCATGCTAAAAACAGTATAAAGTATAATGGATAAAGTCCATTTGTTTTTGTATTGAACTTTTTTGAATTTGTTGTTACAGCCATGTTTACCTATTACACGATTCAACAGCATGCCATACTGTTTCTACTACTCTGCTACCATCTAGTGGCTGAAAGTGATACTGCTCTTTTTTTTTTTTAAATCAAAATGAATGAAAATGGTCATTTTTCAGCCAAAAATTGTTTCATAAATATGGGGTAAAAATCCATAAATATGTTGCTTAGGCCTTTAAGTCATAAGACATGGAAATTCTGCAGAAAACTGCAACTTATAAAGTGAAAAATACAGTAATATTGACAAAGTTGAAAGTTTTGTGTTTGACTGTGATTTCAAAAATTGTTTTAAGGCTAAATACAAATAAAAGGTGAACATTAATTTATTTGTACAGTTTATACAGTTTTTTTAGGCTTTTTATATTGTTTACCGTTATATCGATATTGAATTACAGTATATCATTATCGACCGAAATTAAGAAATATATTGTGATACAAGTTTTGGCCATATCGTCCAAAAGCCCTAAGTTCTATATATTTACCCAGGTATTAACAGAGGTGTTAGGTATCTTTAAAAAGCATGTAATTTATTATGTTGGCACATATTTGTTTTGATTTATAAAGTATTTTCTGTTAGCAAATTCATGCACAATTTGCTAAGACAGATACAAAACCTTAAAGGTCACATTTCAAATTATGTATGAGCTGTAATGCAGATGCAATGTAACAAAACGTTCTTATAATTTTTGTCTTCACTAATTTTAAGTACTGGCAAAACATTTGATTCATTCACTGATTTTTATTTATTTATGTATTTTTTTTGATCTGATGATTTATGATTTGCAGACTTTGATAAGAAAGTAAAATTTAAAGTTAAGCAAAACTGTTCAAAACTTTTCAAATACCCATATCAGGTGATTGAATTTAAACATCTTTTTGTTTGTTTTTATGATGAACAGACGTTTGTTTGTATTTTACAGAATAAAATGTTGTTCCTTTGACTTGGAACAGTTCTGATCTACAGAGCCTAAATCAATAACACAAGTGATGTATGAGTGAATATAAAGTTATATTCAATCCATGTTGTCTGTGTTTCAGTGTTTCCGTCAGATGTTCAACAGACTCTGCTGATCAAAGTAGATTTTCCTGAGGAATGGAGGCCTGATGTGAACCAGCAGGACCCAGAGCCCCTCCACATCAAGGAGGAAGAGGAGGAACTCTGGACTCAATTGGAGGGAGAAAAGTTCATTGTGAAGGAGGAGACTGATGCCAGCAGGTTTTCATTCACTGCATTTCCTGTGAAGACTGAGGATGATGAAGAGAAGCCTCTGTTCTCACATCTTCATCAGCAGAATCCAGCGCCCCTCCACATCAAGGAGGAAGAGGAGGAACTCTGGACCAGATTAGAGGGAGAGCAGCTCATTGTGAAGGAGGAGACTGATGTCGGCAGGTTTTCATTCACCGCAGTTCATGTGAAGAGTGAGGATGATGAAGAGAAGCCTCTGTTCTCACAGCTTCATCAGCATCAAATGGAGGACAGAGATGTTCCAACCAGCAGCTCAGCTGACCAGATGAAAGTAGAAGCTGATGAAGAGGACTGTGAAAGAGCAGAAACCAGCAGGAACCCAGATTTAAATCTTCATGGAGATAATTTCAGCTCTTCCGAGACTGAAGTCAGTGAGGATGATGAAGAGGACGAGGATGGTAACAATCCTGACTCTCAGCTGGAACACTTGTCAGACTCTGGGTCAACAACTGAAGATAGTGACAAAGACTGGAAGGAGAGCAGAGCTCCTGAGTCAGCTGTAAACTCTGTCAACAAATATTTCATCTGCTCTGAGTGTGGTAAACAATTTCTGCACAACCAGTCTCTTCAGAGGCACATGACATGTCATTCAACAGTAAGATGTTCAAGTCGTTTGGGTCAGAAGAAAAGTGTAGAGACATATAGGAAAGTACAGACAGAACCAAAATCATTCAGTTGTGATGAATGTGGTAAAAAATTTAACGGGAGAAGAAATTTAAGAGCACACATGAGAGTCCACACAGGAGAGAAACCTTACAAATGTGAAATTTGTGGACATCGGACTAACCAGAAGCCAAACTTAAACAAACACATGAGCATCCACACAGGTCGAAAACCTTACGAATGTCAGACTTGTGGACAGAGGTTTAGCCACAAGGCAAGTTTAATCTCACACATAAGAATCCACACAGGTCAAAAACCTTACGAATGTGAGACTTGTGGACGGAGATTTAGACACAAGTCAAGTTTAAACTCGCACATGAGACTCCACACAGGACCTTATGAATGTCAGAATTGTGGACAGAGATTTAGCCGGAAGGCACATTTAAACTCACACTTGAGTAGAATACACACAAAAGCAAAACCATATGAATGTGAGTTTTCTGGACAAAGATTTAGGCAAACAACAGATTTAAACTTTCACATGAGAGTCCATACTGGACAGAAACTACTTAAATGTGAGCTTTGTGGACAAAGATTCAGCCATGAGTTAACTTTAAACTTACACAGGACTGTCCACACGGGACAGATACCATTTGAATTTGAGGATTGTTGACAAAGATTTAGCCATTATTTAAACAGACACAAGAGTTCACAGCAACCTAAGCACTCCTTATGTCTTCCTCCAGAAGTAAAACTTTAAAGGTCCACTGACATGATTTTTTTACTATTCATAAAATTGCTCAAAATATATATATTTTAACATTTAAATATGTTCGTTTTTGCAAACAAAATGATAAATCACTTTAATTTTGCTTTAAAAGTGATTTTGAACTTCAAGCCGTGTTTAATCATGGGAAATCCGATTACACGCGAACGCACCATCTGTGACGTAGTGAGAGGCAGAGGGCTCTGGTCTCTTTAATAGCGGACAATTTAAAACACGACGAATTTAGCAATCTATGTGAAGATTTGAGCTATTTGTCTTCATTTTGGGAAGCAGAAATAGTTTGGGTGATGGAACAAGAAACAACAGGATCTAATTTAGGTCTGATGCTGTATCAGACTTCCTTCATGTAGAGCTGCTCACACGCGCGCACTGTGACAAGCCCAGAGCTCTGCCTGGTGTTACGTCACAGATGGTGCGTTCACGTGTACGGTAATCGGTTTTCCCATGATTAAACACGGCTTGAAGTTCAAAATCACTTATAAAACAAAATTAAAGTAATTTATCATTTTGTTTGCAAAAACGAACATATTTAAATGTTAATATATATATATATATAGAGCAATTTTATGAATAGTAAACAAATCATGTCAGTGGATCTTTAAGACTTAAGTCTGAAACTAGAATCTGTTTTTAAACAAGTGAGAACTAACAAAGGAGGGAAAACAGTTCAATCGAATTTGGGGGGTTTTCGGTTAGAAATTTGAATAAGTGGGCTCCATGTTTGGTTCTTAATTATGTTTGATATTTGCTTACCTGCTATCCTCATAATTTGGTGGCACAGTCCTGAGTTTTACCCCCCTCCCCATTTCTTGCATCCCTCATAAGGAGAGGCAATCATGCTAATGGGGCTAGCACGAAGTCTCATGGAAGCCACCTATTATTCTACTACACCCAATAAATATTTATCTATTTATTTATTGGGAACTGTCATTGCAATACATAGTCGAGCAGTCCATTAATGCACTGCTCCATGCACATGCATAGAAGCCACTAGAGATGCACAATATTGGATTTTTGGCCGATATCCGATATGCTAAAACTTATTCGGCCGATAATAACCGATATCGATATTTTATATGTTCTTTTGTCAGAATATATCCCTCTTATTTAAGTATAAATTCTTAAATAGATATATACAAATGTAAAATTGTTAATGTACTAAACATTGATAATTGTTATGGGTTATTAATTTTGTTCATGAATAATCATTGTTTGATTTGAGTGTTGAATAGAATTTTGATTTAAGAAGGGGTAGATTTTATAAGAATTTTATTCTTCATCTGCTTCCTTTCATTTTAAATCTGTGTTTTTTGCTTTCTATGTGCACTTTGAAATTGTTTCTTTTGTGTTTTAAATTTGAAATGAATAAATAAATAAAAAATATATATACAGTATATTTAGGTTTATTTGCTACAAAAATTGTGGGTAACACATTATAATAACTACACATTATTTAGCCTTATTTAAGCATTAATAAACATTTAATTAACATTGAAAACATCATTAATTAAGGATGATTCACACTTAATACACTATTAATTAACACACTTATTAACGCTTTATACATAAAGAATAATGAGTTCCAAAACCTACGTACTCAATGTTTATTCATGCTTAATAACTCATGAATTAACTATGCTATCTATATTTGTAAATGCACAAATTAATGTGCTTTCACCACATGTATTAAATGCGTACTAATTGTTAAATAATGTTTGAATTCACTATCTATTAATCCTGCAATGCATCATTAATTAAGGCAGTTGCTAGTAGTTACTTAAGTGTATTTGTGAACCATTCTAAAGTGAAGACTATTCATGCTTTATTAAGGTTTTGTTAATGTTTCATAAATCCTAAATAGCCACAAGTTATTTTTCCCTTGTGGAAATCAGACAAAAATGAATTCACTATCTATTAATCCTGCAATGCATCATTAATTAAGGCAGTTGCTAGTAGTTACTTAAGTGTATTTGTGAACCCTTCTAAAGTGAAGACTATTCATGCTTTATTAAGGTTTTGTTCATGTTGAATAAATCCTAAATAGCCAGAAGTTATTTTTCACTTGTGGAAATCAGACAAAAATCAAAGCAGGAGACGTTGAATACCAAAAACAGGTTTGTATTGACATTTTCTAAAAGTCAATAAAACATACATCTGTCAGTTAGATGTTCCCACCGCTAGTTAGAACGACTCCGTCACGTTTTGCAAAATAAAGAAACCGAGTAGGACTCGCTGCAGAAGAAGCCTGCAGTTTAACAAAACCGAACTACGTCCACACCGACGAATTAGTCTTTCCTCTCATCAGTGATGTCGTCAGCTTTCTCTTCGCTTGTGAAACTTTGTTCAGTCACATTCTGACGGTCATGAGCACTCGTTTGGAGAAGGTCCTCGCTGCAGCTTGCTGCACGGACCGGTGTCAGTCCCGGAAGTGGTTATTGCAATCCGGAAATGAAGGGGGCGCTAGTGGCGCTATTAAAACACGCAACAACAACAAAATGAATGGAAATTAATATTTTAAAGGCACTAGTGGCGCTATTCTAAAAAAAATTAATGGAAGTTAATATTTTAAAGGCGCTAGTGGTGCTATTAAATTTTTTTTTAATGGAAATTAATATTAAGGCAAAGCTCTCAATTTACCGATCGATCTACGTTCCCACCCTCATCTATGGTCATGAGCTTTGGGTTATGACCGAAAGAACAAGATCTCGGATACAAGCGGCTGAAATGAGTTTTCTCCGCAGGGTGGCTGGACTCTCCCTTAGAGATAGGGTGAGAAGCTCAGTCATCCGGGAGGGACTCGGAGTAGAGCCGCTGCTTCTCCACATCGAGAGGAGCCAGTTGAGGTGGCTCGGGCATCTGGTTAGGATGCCTCCTGGACGCCTCCCTGGTGAGGTGTTCCGGGCATGTCCCACCGGGAGGAGACCCAGAGGAAGACCCAGGACACGCTGGAGGGACTATGTTTCTCGGCTGGCCTGGGAACGCCTTGGGATTCCCCCAGAGGAGCTGCTCCAAGTGGCTGGGGAGAGGGAAGTCTGGGCCTCCCTACTTAAGGCTGAAATACACCTGAGCGTCCTCAGGTACGCCACTCTACGCGCGCATTTTGTGCGCATGTGTTTTGCTGCTATACTTCAGAAACTATCAGCTTTCAAACGCTCGCGTTCTCCTTGTTGTAATATGAGCAGCTGCGCACGGAGGGGACTCAACTGAGCTCGCTGATTGGTCACTTGCTGACACGCCTACTGAAATGATTGACAGCTTTCAGTCAGCTCATGTAGCTCGCTGAAGACCGCGGCGGTGTTCTGATGCGGTGTTTCTACTATATATGTTATAAAAAGTTCTCTCAGAAATAAAAATAATAACAGGGAGTGCTTTTCCTGCAGCACACAGCCCACCAGGGATATTTAAAACATTGCGCACCCAGGTAGGACCTGAATTCATTCATTTCATTCATGGAGTGAACGGAGGAAGAAGTGATTACTTGACTTTAGGCAAAAAAACAAAAGAAAAGGCCCGATCAGCGATAAAGAAGGGGAATTTATTTCATTTGTGTAACATACAAAACAGTCCGGCGCCGGGGAAGTTTATGGTCAGACACCGCGCATCGCGCACGCGGACGTAAAAAAAAAGCTTTGCGCGTATGTGCCCTGAGGGGCTACGCGGGGCTACGCTTTTGCCTTGGCGTACGTACGTTGCGTATAGGCGTATCCTGAGGACGCTCAAGTGTATCTCGGCCTTTAGGCTGCTACCCCCGCAACCCGACCCCGGATAAGCGGAAGAAAATGGATGGATGGCTGGATGGATGGAGTTCCATAAGCTGTGGCAGCCATCTTGGATCAGGTTGACTCCAAAAGTTAATCAGTTATGGACGTGCATCCATTGATTACTTTCTGAGAGCTTCATTGTAATTTATCTGGTGGTTTGTGAGCTGTTTTGCTAACAGGCACATGATTGGCCACCTTCCATGATGATGAGGTTTTCAGGTTGTTTCACAGAATCTGAGCTGAAAAGACCAGAATAATCATTAGTGTTTTGTTTTATTGAACCTCCTACACCCACATGGTCTTAAAGCTGCGAACACACCTGCGTTCCTTTACGTGTCCGACAGACGAGAACCAGGTGACGATTCATCCTGGTTCTGACGGCTGTTGACACATCGTTGTTTTGACGGGATAATCATTGTGCTGAACGTCCAGCAGGTCGCTCATACACACTTTGAGCACGTCACGTTCTGTATTTACACACACACACGCACACACACACACACACACACACACACGCACACACACACACACACACA